>NW_010588162.1:45658-99983 GCF_000705375.1 Tinamus guttatus
GACGAGGGGACGGGCAAGGGGGGACGGGGGAGGTAGGGAATTGATGCGATTTTCTGGTAGGAAAGAGCGAGCTCGCAGCGGATCCGCCACCTGCAGCCTCTGCTGTCTCTTAGGCGTCCGGACCGGGACCGCCTCGCGTGGGGCTCCCTCGCCACTGGGGAGGAGAGCGTCGGGCGATGCCGGAGGGCCTCATGGCCACGCTCACACCCCCACACACCCCCCGACAGCTTCACGCAGACACTCCGACCCCCCCACGCCCCCCGAAACCTTCACACACCCCGACATCCTCTCCCCTCTGTCTCAGTGAGGTGCGAGCGCAGCGAGGGGCAAAGGCGACCACCGAGGACCCCCCTCCCTCTCCCTTCCCTCTGCCGCCTGCTGAAGCAGCGACTCGAAAAGGGGACAGCGGACAAGGCAGGGAGCAAAGGGCTCCCTCCGCGACGGTGCCCGAGGAAGGGAAGTGCCGGAGGCAGGGGAGGGAAGGCAACGGAGGAGAGAGCCCGCCCCGACGGGCAGCAGGGCTTGGAACAGAAACGAATTTCCGAGGTTTCAGGAAGACGGGGTTTGTTCCACAGGGCACCCGCCAGCAGCCACGAGGAGAGGCGGTAGATTCATTTATTGATTGTCACCACAGCGTAAAGTTATTTCTTAGTGCTTTCTACAGACTACATCCCAGAGCGCTTGAGCAGACACTAGCCGGGTTTGCTAGACACAGCATGTCCAATGAGGCTCTTCCCCAAGGGGTTCCCAATACAGTGCAGACAGCAAATACCTCATACTGTGCAACAAACTGCTTCTCCTCCCATCCTCGCCCTCACCCCTTTTTTTCTTTTTTTTTTTTCCCTGAGGGGAGAGGGATTCTTGCGGGGCATCTCCCTTCAGACAAGGGCTGATCTTTCGGGGAGCAGAAGAAAGGGGAGAGGGGTTACTCTATGCCAGTCTAATGACAAAACCTACTGAAGTTGTAACTAAACAGAAGAAGCAAGAAAAAGGAAACCCAGAGTGAAACAGAAGTTATTTAAAATTATCCCATGGGATACTGTTAATACTCAATAGCTAACTGTTTTCATTAATTTCTCATTAGACTCTTCTTCTTGAAAGTTCTGAAGTGTAGTTGTCCACCCAGAATAATTTACTACTTCACAGTACAAAACTTAGCAGGTAGTGGTATATTGCTAGAACAGACACTTCAGCATTTCTGATATTGACCATTATTTTCTAAATCCTTTAAGCTACAAAGAGCTATTTTTATCCAGAGGGCAAAAGTGTGTGGAGGGAACTCCCCTATACAGGGATTTTGTAGACCAACTAGGAGCAGAATATGCACAATCGGATCTGGATAATACATTTTAATTCCATTTAAAAGTGTCTATAAAGAGATTGAACAAAAACACTCATACTGGATTTTCTGCCTGGCAATGTTAACAGCTGCAATTTACATACAATTGTCACAATTGCCTTAACCAATGCAATTAGATAGAGGTCTTTCATTATTATTATTATTTAAATTTCACTGTGACAGCTTGCCCAGCGGTGGGTAAGACATGGGGGGGCTTTCTCTAGGGGGTCCCCAGGGGACCCTGTGGAGCGTGGGCATCCCCCGTTCTTTGGGCACCATCTTCAGCACCAGGGACAGCGGCGGGTGTGGGTCGCAGGGCCACACGGGGGTCCCGCTCCCACGGGCTCTGGGCTCCACACATGAAGCAGTCAAGGAGAGGGAGTAGGGTGAAATGAAGCCCACCCCCCACACACCTTTAAATGCAGAGGAATGCAGATGGCCTTAACTATTGTATGAGAAACTTTCTGGGAAGGTGTAGAATCCATGTTCCCTTTGCTGGAAAGACCTCTCTGTTCTGCCTGCTCCATAATATCTACTGTTGTTGTTCTTCCCAAGTTTCCTTCAAATATTGGGCCTTCCTCAAAACCTGCCAGCTTTCATCAAAGGCATCATGGTCCAGCAAGAGAATCAGCAAAAGGAAACAAAGAATGGGGAAGGCAATGGGCAGCATGTCTGTAGTCCAGAGAAAATGTGTTTCTTACTCCAGAAATCAAAAACAAAAGATTTCTACTTGCATCTCAAAAATGCAGAGTAGTTGTTTACAGCTTGAGGTTCTCTAAAGAAAACTCAAGAGAGCCATCTGCTGTCTTAACCTGTGATAAAATGTGTGCAATTTTAGTCAAAGTGAAGGCTTTGTTAGCAGATGAATTGTAGAAATATGATCGTACCAGCTATCTTATAGACTAGTAGCTGCAGAAGATTATGCATAATATCTGTATTAGATAAATGAGTATCACTGCTATAACATTTTCTACATTAAAATAGAATTTTATTTCTGATTAACAAAATTCTGGATCCGCAAACAAATGAATAAAAGCAAAACTTGGAGGGGAAAGGGATTTTCAGTACCATCTAATTTCCCATCTGTTCATTTCTAACTACTAATTTATCACTATTTTAATGAGCTTTCTAAAACACATTTTACAATCTTTAAAAGTATTTGTTTTAATGAGTTCCACAAAAAAGCATTAACCAGATTAAAAAAAATATATGTAAAATACTTGCTTTACTATATAGCAGATGTATTAAACATTACTTCTTAAGTTCATACTGAGTTTTATTACTGGAGACTAAACATACTCTATTCCAACTAATTTAAAAGCTTAAATACAATGGGACAAATATATACTATTAATATTTGCATATACTCAGGTATTAGCAATACCTCAAATGTTATTTGAAGGGTTTCTATTTTGAAAAAAGTGATTCTATCCCTTATATTCTACCCTAACCTATATTCATAGACTATAAAATTTTAAGACTCAAAAATGTCATCTTTATGGTTTAAGGCCTATATTCTTTTTGTCACTGCAATTTCTGTATTCAGCTGAATGGAGTTACAACCTACAGATTCACTTTGGGTCAATGCAAACTTGAAGCCACTACAAAGATCTTCTCTTCGTAAACTATGTCAATACAAACACAACTGTATTATGCAGGGTCACCTAGAGCACGTGGCACAGGACTGCGCCCAAGCAGGTTTTGAAGATCTCCAGAGAAGGAGAATCCACAACCTCTCGGGGCAGCCTGTTCCAGGGCTCTGTCACCCTCACTGTTAAGAAATTTTTCCTTAAGTTCCTGTGGAACTTTACTTCTATTATAAATAAAATTATCTAGTAGGTGATCAATAGATTGAACTTAATCTGTCTTAACTGTGTTAGTTTGAAATCATAAATGCAGCATTTTACTATAGTAATGAGTCTGGCAAATACTGCTGTGTAAAAACACCTGTTCTGATTTCGTTTCACAGAAATAGAGAAGATCTTGAGATTGTTTAGTCCAAACCACCTGCTCAAGCAGGGTCACCTAGAGCAGGATGGCTAGGACCCTGTCCAGATGGATGGATACTCCACCACCTTTCTAGGCAACTTTCTCCAATGCTCAGGCACCCTCTCAGTAGAATAGTTTTCCCTTATGGTCAGTTTTACGTTCTTGCATTTCAGTTTGTGCCTATTGCCTCTCCTGTCCCTGGGCACTGCTGAAAAGAACCTGGCCCTATCTTTACATCTTCCCTTTCAGATTTGCATACACATTGATGAAATCCACCCCCCTCAAGCCTTCTTTTCTCCAGTCTGAGCAGCCACAACTCTCTCAGTCTTTCTACATATGACAAATGTTCCAGTCCCTTAATCAACTTGGTGGCCCTTTGTTGGAGTCACTCCAGTAGCCCCATGACTCTCTCATACTGGGAAGCCCAGAAGTGGACAACGTACTCTAGCTGTGGCTACATCGGGGGAAGAAGTGTATTTCTTGACCCTTGGCAAAGCTCTTCATAATGCAGCCTGGGATACCATTGGAGTTCTTTTCTGCAAAGGCACATTGCTGGCTCATGCCCAGCTTGTCCCAGAGGACCCACAGGTTCTGTTTTCCAGCTGGTCGACCCCCAGTCTGTATTGGTGCACGGAGTCGCTCCTCTATCATTTCACCTCTCTTTGCTGGACCTCATGAGGTTCTCTTTCCAGCCTGTCGAGGTCTCTCTAAGTGCCAGCACACATCTCCAGTGTATCCATTCCACTGACTAAACTCTTGTTCTACAGGGGAAAAGAGATTCTCCCTCTTTCTACTATTTCACAATTGATCTTACATCAAGATAAGGCACCTATTACAATTTCCAACTTTTAACACTGCATCTCTGATGTGTTTTATCCTATTTTTTTACCCTATTTTCTACCCTCATTATTTCTTTTGAGATTAGGTGAAATAAATCACTTGAATCAAGAACAGAATCAAAACAGCAGCATGCAGATCATATGAGGTCCCCAGGGTAATGCATCTGGGTCCAAAATTTTGTCTCTTAAAACCAATCTCTCTAAAACAACAATCTTTTAAATAACAACAAATTACTGTTCCATTGAGGAAAAACTCTTCAAAAGTAGCTAAAAATCAAATGCTAAAGTTACAGTTGCTATAGAGATGTTTTTGACCTTAACTTTATATACAGAATAGACTTCCAAAAAGAGAGTTTTAATTATTAACAAAAGAAAAATGTCAGTATTTATTGTGCTCCGGCTGAAGCTAACAGTGAAAGATCTGCCACCAGAGTGTATTAACCATGGCTCCAGAATAACAACTTTCTTTAATAAATAAACAAATAAATAAAGCACGTTTCTAGTCCACACAGATGCACAGAACAGTTTAAGAATTAGAGACTTAAAAGCAAAGCGGCCAGCTTATTCATTAATTCGTAATACACACAGCTTAAATCAACATCTGTTGTATTTGCTTATCTAACTGCAGCAGGACTTTCTTCTATTTTTGCCTGAGTTCTATAACAAGTATTAAACACTGCCATTGTTTTTCCAAATAACTGAAAGTCACTCTAAATGTGCATCTATTAAATTTTGTTCTACAGAAACAAAAGAAATGCCATTTCCGAGAGCTGAAATCCTGTCTCAGGCCTACAGTGAATTTCTTTTGGAGTCAGAATAGTTGACAGAGCTTGACAATACGCAAGCTACTCTATTTGGCCTCAAGTGAAGGCTTTCTACTCAGCATACAATGGAGAAGATAGGAGGATTGTCATGAGCTTATTTCCAATCTCTTGACTAAAATAATGAGAAAAATTACCCTTAATTAGTCATTTATTCTGTTCTAGTCCCAGAAAAAGATATATCCTATAGAACAGTGGCCATCAATACAAAAATCTCCAACTACAGGAAAAAAAAATCAGCTTCCAGGATAACTGTGATTTAGGATTTTTTTAACCAGAATATACATTGGAAATTGTTCCTTACATTGACATTGACATTAAGTGACAATATTTACTTTTTTTTACAACTGATATTTTCATAGAGCAGTTAAGTCACTTAGCCTTTTTGCTGATGAAATACATACCAGTGCATGCACACAGCACACAATGTTTGCAAGAATCAAATAAATTTATATATGCAAAATATTTCACTATAGTATTTTAAATAGGTATTAAAGAATAATCATGTATTTTTAAAAATTTTCGGGGTGGATAGTAAGTGGATATTTGAGAGGGGATCTGATCCGTGTCCATAAGTACCTGAAGGGAGGAGGATGGGGTTGGCCTCTTTTCAGTGGCAGCCAGTGATAGGACAAGAGGAAATGGCCACAAACTAAAACACCAAGAGTTCCACAGGAACTTAAGGAAAAAATTCTTAACAGGGAGGGTGACAGAGCACTGGAACAGGCTGCCCCGAGAGGTTGTGGAGTCTCCTTCTCTGGAGATCTTCAAAACCCCCTTGGACGCAGTCCTGTTCCACATGCTCTAGGTGACCCTGTGTGTGCAGGGGGGTTGGACTAGATGATCTCTAGAGGTTCCTTCCGACATTAACAATTCTATGATTCTATAATTTTTATTCAGCTGCTTTACCTCAATATCATTTAAAAGTAAACAACCTGTCAGCATATGTCATGAGAATATATGAATCTCAATTAAATACTGAAATTTTATTTTTTGTCTTAAATTATTCTGTAATTCATAATGCCAAACAAAATATATAAACACATGCATATAAATGTAGTCCAAAGTTAGTGACAGTGCTGTTTTAAAGTTTTTATATTCATTTTAAACCCTTACATAACTGTTTCTCACTTTCCTCATGAAAACACATGATAATGTGAGACAAAGCATCTGTCATATTTTCAGATGTTAAGAACAAGAGAGTTTCTAGATTTTAATCATCCCACAGAAATCACTTGATATTATTTTGAAGGTATAGACAAGGACAAAAATCCTGAAATCTAAAATCCTGGTCTTTTCTTCTCCTAGAGGCAAGGTAACATTGTATTTCTCTGGGGAACACCAACCCAGACAAAAAAAAAGTCTCTGGAAGGAGAAAAAGCACACCCGGTACAACCCTGGGTAGCGCAGCGTTCATCCG
This sequence comes from Tinamus guttatus, assembly GCF_000705375.1. The sequence continues at coordinate 52,067 of NW_010588162.1, forward strand.
CAGGGAAATCTTTCATCTCCTCAGAGAGCTCTTCCTACAGGCACTTCCCTCCTTTGAGGGTCAGACATGATCTGTTCTCTCTAACAAAGCCACGTGTTTTTGTTTCTCTCTTTCCAAAGAAGTAGGGAAGACTGAATTCAATTTTCTATTTCTATTGAATGATGTAAATTAACGACAGATACAAATCTTTGAAAGCAAGCACACCCTACATCCTCATTATTTAAGTTAATTATTCACAAGTATCTGACATGACAAATGCAATTTTTATTAACACAGGAAGCTAAACTTCTATTTTTCCTCTTAATATTTCTCGCATTCTACACTATGTTCTTGATGGAAAGATTTTCTTTGTTCTGATATACTACTGTGAAACAACAGAATAAAAATCTACTATAAAACAACTAGGAAAACATTTATTAAAATCACTTTTTAGATACCAGCTTTTACGCCCCTCACTCTGAGGGTCTACTTTCAGCTTCCTCATAACTAGTGGTAATTGCTAAGTTTAAACAATGCAGGCTGCATGTTTCCACTTTATTTCTTCCCAAATATAAATATTAATTTCTTGTAATTTATGCTTTTAAAGGAAAAAAAAAAACAAGCAAGATATGTTTTGACCTAAAAAAAGAATTTAAAAACTCCTCACCTTTCTTGTTATAAATTAGAAAATCAAAACTGAATTCATAGTCTTTAACTATGCTGCCTTTCATTGCAAAGACGTAGCAGCTAGAATGTCATCAAAACTGCAAGTATTTCTGAGTAAGTCATGAAACAAATATTGCAACATCTGCTCATGTTGCTTTACTGACATTATTGGCTATCAGTTCAATTACCATAGCAGTTACCATTGGCAGCAAGAGGATATATTCTCCTAAAATAGTCCTACAAACCCAAATTAGGAAATACTTTGCAGTCAAGACTATTAGCTCGTCAAAACCTTTCAACAGCATAACTCTCTAATGTGCAGTGCAATTATCTGAATTGCCAGCAGTGGACACTGTTACTCTAGTTATCTGCAGATATATTGACTGGGGAATAACTTGCAACACAAACTGGTAAATTTTTCTTTTACTACTAGCTGTGCTGTAAGAACTGGAATTATTTGCACCAAACAAAAGCTCAGTAAAAATTTAAGGTAGCAATGTTTTCAACGTTTGAGTGATAATGGATAGATTATCCTTTTCTTAAAAAAATATAACTTTTTTTTTTTTAATAAACTCATTCACATGGGACTATTTCATGGTGAGTGTCTTAAGTTCTAGAAGATGTTTTGAAACAAGAAATGAAAATTTGTTCTCACCTCCTTTTCTTAGCAAAATGATTATCACAGTGAAGCTGTAAACCTTTCCAAATGACTTATCATTTTTTGCTGTGTTTCTATAACATTGTTAAATTCATCAACATAAAACATTCTAAAAAGCACATTTATATGTTGCCTAATATAATTGTTCAAATTCTGCAAAGGATATATTTTATCCACAGACATTTTACAGGCAGTTTGAAGTTAAGCTGAAGTGTAGGTGTTGGTAAGGAGAGAAAACAGATAATTACAGAGCAACTTCACAGAGTTAGAGAAGGATTAGCTTGGAATCCACCTAACTAGCTTGAAGAGAGCTTTTAGTTGACTTAGAAGTGGAAAGAATATCTAAGAATTATAGAAAATAATGCAACATTTTTATTAGAGATGATATATGCATTATCTGCTTAGTCAACATTGCAACACTAAGAACAATCATCTCCTAATCTCTATATTCAAATCACCCCATTAAGCTCCTCCAAAAAATCCCCATCATTCCACATGACTATATAAATCCATTTTTCATATAATTTGTCGGTTAAATTGGCTGAAAACATACATATGTTTGCAGCCACTAATGAAATAACTCTAATGAAGTGTGTATATGGAAGCATCCAAAAATTCTGCCAGAACTATACTTTTTGTTAGGTGAAAAGTCCAGTGAGCATGCAGGTCCAACCAAATTTTTTTTTTTTTAAGTTTTTTTTTAAGTTTTTTTTTTTATTTTATTTTAGCTCTTCACCTTGATTAGTAAATTTGCTGTCTATACAATTACTAGAGTTGACAAAGCTGCATTTGAAGCGAGGAGTGGGAGGATGCCTTTTCAGCAGTAGGATAGTCTCAGATCAGCCTAAGCCTACTGTGAAATCTCATCCCAGAAAGCTGGGAAGCATGTAAGGGTTGCCCTGAGGTTTAGCTTCCGGCCTGCAGCACTTCAGAACTTCAGAAGCTTGAGCATGCACTGGATCAAATGACTTAGAAACCTATTGGTCATAGGATGAATAAAATAGAATAGTTGGACTAGACTGAGAGACTGCTAAAACTGTCCCTGGTCACATAACCCCTTAAATGTGCTCAGCCTTGAGCACAGGTAGGCAGGACAGTGCCCCTTCCCAAAACTCTCTCTTCTTGGTCACCGCTCTCTTGAAACTTAATCTGTCACTGGCAGAGATGCTTCTTCTTCAAACTCAAGCATTTGGGACTCATTTGCTCCCAATAGTCTCCAAGTGTGCCTTGCTTTGTCCTTCAGGCAAGCCAATGTAGCTCCTTGTACTTAAAACATAAATAAATAAAATAAAAATGTACCCCTAATTCTCAAAGCTTTTTTGACTTTTTTTTTCCAGCCTTAGTTTAAGCACTATGGAAACTTGTTTTAGTCACAGATGTAGGGAGGAAGTGCTAAATTAATACCAGGAAAGAACGTGATCAGTAGAAGCTCTTTTTAATGCAATCCAAGGCTGTGCTCTGTAAATAATAACTGGAGAGCAGTTCTGGCTATGCTACACTGATAAGGAAGATCAGAACTCATTAGAAATGGAACATACTGGCAGCCAAATTGCTGTGAAAAATAGCTCCTTAAATAACAGTTTTTTTCTCTCTAGAGACAAAGTGATCCTTCCTAGGACTTAAAAAAATATATATAAACAATCTACACAAAAACTATTGTGAAAATAAATACTTGCTTATTACTCAAATTTCACACATGTGAAACAGGGTAGCAACTGCCACTCATATCCGTAAGTTTTTGATTAAAAATTTTGTTCAAAGCTGTTTCATATTAAAAGAAATAGAAGTGCTTTGATGACATTCACTCTTTTAAAATTGATTTTTAAAAAACTTAGATATAGGAAGACCAACTTGCCATAGAGATTAATTCTGATTATTTTAAATGTCCTAACTAAAAAAAGCAAACCATCCATCAGTATTTTGCATAAGATTTTTGTATCTATGCATGTATGCATAAGTATTTTGTATCTTTACCTATAAAAAACTCCAATAACTTTGCAGATCAACTTATTTGTTTTTAACACAGCTAAGTGAACTTGCCTGCTTAACAGTACCGAGGCTTAGAGCAAAAGAGCACAATAATCTGAAATAATGATGCTTTGTGATATTTGTCATCAGCATCTGCAAATACCCAAAAGCACCTGCAAAGCCCTTATGGCTTTCTTCATGCTTTTGCAAACAGAGAAAAATATATTATCTTACCATTTATAAAATTACAAGACTTTTATTTATTAAAAATATCCAGTTTTTATTTCAAAAGCATAGAAATGATCACTAAGTTTACTGAAACCTAGTTTCTGTTCCCCATAGAATAATTTAGCTTGAAAAGGACCCCTGGAGGCTCAGAGGTTCAGTCAAAAAAAAAAAAAAAATTCTCTGCATAGATCTGAGCAGCATACAGATATTTCTAGGATGGTCCAAGAGAAAAATGGTTTGTGAAAAAAATTGTCAAGATTCTCAAAAATGTTAAGAGCATTTTACTAGCATACAAATGCTGGAGAATAAGAGTGATTACTTCTAGTGCCAATGCTCTGCCTCAAGCATGCAAAGTGCAGTGCAAGCAGTCCTACTAAAGTCTAAAGGATAATATGCTTAATTTTAATACATACACAGGGAAATTCACATGATGATAAAGCACATAAATCCTGCTTTACAACAGGATTTTTTTAATTGAAAATGCTTGCAAAAAGTGTTACAATATTTTATATAATAGGCTCAGAAAGCCTATTTATGCTCAGAAAACCTTTTAGAAGAACACATTAAACATTCCAGAAAACCTGCTGCTGGTGGTTTAAACCCTGCCTGTTCCTTACAAGCTTGGGATGGCAAGGGTTCTGAGCACGGACAATATCAACCATCTTCCAGCAGATTTTCAAGTAATGAGTTTTTGGTATCCTTGATTAAGAATGATGGAATTCAACATTTCACGTTCAACACTACACATAGAAAGCATTTATATGTGGTCTTAATAATGTGAAAGTCCACATAAATTTAAAAATGATGATCAATGGCTCACAGATTATATAATTTTGTTCTCATACTAAAAAAGAAAAAAGAAAGGGAGCTGCTTCTCCAAAGGTTGCTATGAAACAAGATTTCTTTAATTTGTACTTAAAAAGGCTTTCTTTAATAATAATACTTTGAAAAAAAAACCACGTGATTGGATATAATCATGTAAAGATTAATAGATATAGTCAAAGTAAAATGTGAGACTGGACTCTTTAAAACAGAATTTCATATCATATCAGGATTAGATCAAACTATAGAACTGCTGGGCATAAAAGAAAATGAACTTTAAAGTTTTCAGAATTTTTTTCTCTTGGAAGAAACTGCGAGTATGTTTTATGTACACTCAAACACATGAATGAACATACTGACATTAACCTGACTAAATAATACATTAGCTGAAGCCAGTGAACAAATTAGTGATCCAAGCAAACTGAAAATCTAGGTTAAACTCGAAGGAGGTTTGCTTTCTTCATTCTAAATTTACAAGAAAAAAAAATAAGATTATAAAAACCCTATATGAACAGAAAGAACAAATTTATTTTGCCTGCTAAAACATAAATAGTGCTTTCCTTGCATAAATGAAAGTTTTTTGTGGAAAAAGAATTTCCACAAACTATTTTTATTTTTAGAAACAACCCTTTTCTGGGGAAGGGAATAGTATTTACTGATCAAAAAATCTGATACTATGGCAACTAAAATCCATATCCTATCCTAATATATATGTGGCAGAGGTAGCACAAATATTTTAGGAGTTTCAGGCATCACCAACTTTAAGAATTAAATGGAAGGAATGCTAAAATTTCTAGTGAAAAAAAAAAGGGGCCTTGCTATGTGGCCTATTTTGATCTGTTTCTAACAATAACTAGTATTAGGGAATCAGTTAATTTGATGGGCAAATCTCATTCATGACAATGTTGCCCTACCATGAATTATCATATATTTTAAGTCGACAGGGACCTTTGGAGAGTAACATCCAGTATGTGAAGGCATTTGGCCTACAAGAATTTTTAGTTGCAAGATTGCAATTCATTTCCATTGATTCTAAAAGACTCAAACCCCTAATTCTGCTTTTCTAAGACATCTCTAATATTTAAAACTGTCTAAAGCATGTAAGAGTGCCTATAAGGGATTACACCCGTAGAAAAGCTTCAGATAAGTTTTTTAAAAGAGAACATTCAAAGATTTTCAGAAAAAAAAAAGAAATTAATTCTCAATAGTTAAACAGTCTTTGTTTAAAGAAGGCATTCTCTATTCCCGCATGAATTGAAATATCCTAGACTTACTTTTTTCATGTTTGTAGTGTTCACACTGGTTGGAGATCATTAAGCCACTTACATTTTCTTACAAGAGCCAACAAGGGTGCTAATTAAAGGATTATGCAAAACAGCTCTAGTGTATGGGCCTTGAAACATCATAAATGATCAGGCATTACTGACTTTCTTGCATTCAGTTATATCTGCTGAAGCTTTACTAATTTTGTATTGTAGTTCTGATCATTTTTCCTTGTTATTTAGCGAGGCCCTGATGCATCTCGATACAGATTTAATCTTTTTTCTCATTGTTTCAGATCAATATTCTGACATACCACCAAAACCTAGACCAAAGCTACCTTGCTACATAGCATGGCTCCCAGTGTGGCATTACCTTTGAAATTATAAATAAATAAATAAATAAATCTTTATTATTTTGATAGCAGAAATGAATGAAGTATAAACAGAATATAAATGAATATATATAAATAAATATAAATGAACAGTATATAACTGCTTATGTTAAAAGCTAAACCACTTCCTTCCACAGTTCCATGGTTTCTTTGTGGAGATGTGGCAAGATATCATGCTAGTGGGATTTTCTTTTTCTTTAATGGGGGAAGGGTGTGAGAGCATTAGATGAAGATTTGAGGTGCTCTTTACTGTAAATTGGTTCCCTCTGTCGTGGATAGACCTGCCCAAAGGACACAAACACCCAGCCTTTGGAAATGCTCACCACCCTCTATGGACTGTAAAGAAATAAAGCCTAGGAATTGGATGAGATGTGGGGAGTGTTCAACGGCCCTGGTACCACAGTACTGTTCCTACACTCAACATCATACGGTAACTCCCCACTCTCTGCCTAGCTTAGGTTTCATGGCTGTCTCCTCTTGGTAGCCCAGCTCAAGGTTTTTCAAGCTTATTCTTTAAAACCTGCCTGATAGATTACCTTATTTCTTTCCATCCTGTATTTAGCTAAGTCTTTAGCTAAAGGATTTTTTTCTGGATCACTCTCTCCTTCTCTAGGTGCAAGACAAGCAAGGGAAAAGCTGCTGCAGGAAAAATCTGGCCTTTGCTTAAGACCAGACTCTGACCTGACTCAGAGAAGTCATAAAGCAGAGCAAAATACTTTGCCTCTGGGAACCAGATTAGGTCATACTGGAATCACTATGATGTCATTTGCCTGTTATGATGGAACAGAAGGGGAGGATGGCATAGTCAATGTGTCTGCTGGTTTAAGTGGCCATAAAATTCATAGGCATCCAAGGGAACATTAGAATGTTCTTCAAATGACAGCTGAAGACAGCAATTAAAATTCATCAGCTATATCTATTTTAGACAATGATTTCTTGCGGAAACAATTACCTTCAAATCTTTCAGGAGTCACTTTTCAGTAAAACATTTACAGATGCTAGATTTATTATAGGATAATAAGCTCTTGAAGATTAAGAGACAATGACTAATGATTTTATTTTATTTTTTACTATCCTGAGCAGTGGGAATGATATATAACTTTCTGAGAATTATGATGCCCTTGTTTGCTTCCGTAATGCTTTACTAATCTCCTGAGCCATTAATTTTATGAATCACAAACAATCAGACATGTTTCAAGCATTTATAAGTGTCAGAAATTTCTCCTTTTGCATCCTATCCTTAAGCCTCAAACATTTTGCTCTCTCCTACACCATCCATAATTTTCTATCTACACTTCTTACGCCTCCATTTAGCATTCTCATTTCTGTAATTATCTGCCCATTCTATAAGGGATATTACACTAAACAGTCATTGATCAAGATAAAAAAAAAAAGAAAAAAAAAAGAAAAAAAAGTGTTCAAGGAAGAAGAAGTGAAAACCAGGAGACCCTTCTTCCATAGGAAATACTTTTTTACTGTGCTGCCAACATGCCCTCTACTTCTCTCGCTCACATATTTCTGTCCAGGGCCATAGCTTTAACAGAAGAACAGTGCCATCTTTTATTGCCTAGTCTATGGCTTATAACTACCAAACCGCTCATGTCTGCAAATGACATATGGCCTATATCTCTCACCATTTCCACAGTCCCAAACAAATATATAGCTACAGAATTATATCCAAAATCAGCATGTTTTTACTTTACTGCACCAGCTGTGTACTATGTCAGGAAAAAATAGCTAAACTCTAAATGTACAAAGCAATAATAAGGGTTGAGGGCTTAACTTCAGGAGGTGATTTTGACTGTAAATACCAATTTGACAAACACAAACAATTTCATAATAGTCGATGGTGCAGTTACAGAAAAGAACTAAAATTCATGGCATTTATAAGAACAAAGAACCTAAGGTTGCTCCACAAGGAAACTGCTTTGCTCTCTAACAAAATTTTGATTTTTAGAAGTCACATGTGACACACACATGTACCTTCATTTCAGCAAAGAATCAAATAAGAAGAGAATTCTTTCATATAGTCAACAGTGAGAATATTAGTGAAATATGTCCATTATTAACATTTGTAGATATTCATTTAAAAACAGACCTTCAGAAGTGTGTCTGTGTCTGCCCTCTTGTGAAAGGTCTTTCACCTGTCAAATGTAAACCAGTCTTCCTGAAAGTCATGACACTGTTAGGTGAGCCTTGAGGTCATAATGACACAGTAGATTTCTAAGCTATCATCTCACTCGCATATTTAGCAAAGTCCATTACATTGTGGCTGATCCTTTTCTTTATTTCTCCAAAAAGAAACTGTCTTCAGAGTTTTGCTTTCAATGGTAGCAGAGATAGAGGCATAGCTTTGATTTCCACATACAGATCATTTTTCATTAGTATGTGGAGCATATGGCAAGCTCATTATCAGGCAAGAAATTGTTCCTCTGTTTGTATTCTGTATGTGTAAAAAAGAGGGAAGATGTAGCCAGAGCATAAAGGTAGGGGTGGAGTATGTAGCACCAAAAGTGCTTCTACATCCTCTTTTACTTCAGATGACATACACCGATGAAGCTCAAGATGTTTTTTCCCCTGTGGTAATCTAAACAGACATTCAAGACCAGAATGAGAGCAAAGATCTCATTTGTAACTAATTTGTAAAGTAATTTGTAGACTAATTTGTTAAAAGCATGTGTGAGTAGCATAAGTGTTTCATATGACAAAATGTTTGGTTCCAAAACCATACACATAACTGTGCATAGAATACAGATATTTCAATAGTGCACAGGTGGGTTCAGAAGTAGAACCTCAGCTAAGAGCCAGGACAAAAACACTGCACTCAGCAGCAATCACAAAACAGCTGAGGTTGGAAGAGAACTTCAGAGATCATCTCGCCCAATCCACCTGCTCAAGCACGGTCACCTAGAGCACATTGCCCCGGCCCATTTCCAGACAGCTTTTGAGTATGTCCAAGAATGTATATGACAGCCTGCCTGGGTAACCTGCTCCAACAGTGACTACTGTGAGTCATCCTCCCAGTAGGACAGTTTACTCTTATGTTCAGACAGACCTTCTGTCATTTCAGTTTGTGTCTGTTGCCTCTCGTCCTGAGGCATCACTGAGAAGAACTTGGCCCTGTCTTCTTTACACCCTCTTTTCCAATACTTGTACATATTGATAAGATATCCTCTGCTCCAGACTTCTCTAGGTGAAACAGTCCCAGCTCTCTCAGCCTTCCGATATATGAAAGTTGCTCCAGTCCCTTAATCATTTTAATGGTCCTTCACCAGACTCACTCATATCTCTCTTGTACTGGGAAGTCAAGAACTCGATAGAATACTCCAGATAGTCCATTCTTCTATTTGTATTTGCTGTTTTCCTATTTATATAGATGTTAAGGCCCTGACCAAGAGGCAACTTCATTTTATGCATTTCATCTATCCAGTTATCTCTGCTTCCATATGTTAAAGGAATCCTTCTCTCTGCCAGTGATCAGCATCTTAATGCGGAGTAAAAGCAGCTCAATGATCTGATGGAATAAATCGAGTCAGTTTTAGCAGATTAATCTGCTGAATCATCTTGCTGATCCCATTTGCCCTGTATCCACAGAGGAGGAGGAATGCAAGGACATAGATAGAGGAAGACAACGAGCTTCCCTATCTAGCAGTTAAATTGCATTGAACATAATGAAATACGATAAAAACATCCATTTTCAGCCCAGATTACCCTTTTATACCACAAGTAAAAATTCTGAGGCTCAAATTCTTCTTAGAAGAAGCAAAGAAATGACACCCAAGGACACACATCCTCACAGATCAATGGCCTTATGAAAGCTTAATATATTTCATTACAATGAGTACATTTGTATGAGACAGTTGCATACTTGCATATGAAGTTTACATATAGGTTTGGTACCGTTAGCACGGAAGGTATTACAGCTATTGGAAGTCTATGATTGTAACATTTTACAACAAGAACAAATGTTTTTAAGAATTAAGTTATACTATATTTTTAAAACTCAGTAAGAAACCTGGTTTAATGAATTTTAGAGAGATTCATTGTAAAAAGATAATGTTTCATGCAAATATCAAGGCTATTACAAATGCAGAGTCATGGAGATATAGGATATTCAAATGCTTTGGTACTGAGATGATGAAATGCACACACACAGGATTTTCAAAGACCATTATAACAAGTACCATCCTCCTCCAAAAAGGAAGAGAGAAGATTTATACCTTTCCACCTTGTCTCTCATCTGGTATTATGCAAGAAAACATTGAAGTTGCCTTGCATAGTAAGAGTAACAGTGGGGAAAAGAGGAAGGTAGGGGAAATCCAAGAAAGAAAGTAATAGTTACGCAAAAACACCACGAAACATAAAGAAAATAGTTTCTCAGTGATGGACATGTATATACTATGGAGTATCTAAAATAATTCAGAATGGATGTTTGCCAATTTAAGTTAAGTTCACATAACTTTTGAAAAATTCAGTCTCAAGGGAGTCACTCATTCTAATACTCCTTTCAAATAATACAAATGCTTTCCAGTTTACTAGGGCCTTTCCATATAAAGGTATCATTTTTCTCCACAGGATGTTTAATAGAGGTTTTTTATATATACATATATATATAAAAATATATATAAAATCAATTAATGGTTAAAGAAATGGCTATTCAGGCCGAAGCAAAATCGAAAGTATTTGAACTAATGTCAGTCCAAGGGTGATTTATGTATAATGAATGAGGAGAGAAAGGACAACTAGACTAAACCACTGCTATAAAGTATTCTATTTGCATCTAATTTTCGCAGTCCTAAAACTGAGCTGAATACCATTTAAAGGAAAAAAAAATCCTAAAATAACTATTTTATTCCATGATAGAGGAAGAAAATCACTGCTGATCTATGTATTTTGCTGAGTTAAGGATGACATTGGTAGCTTCACATGCACTACTGACTATGTAAGAATATCTCATCTTTAAGTTCATTCTCAATATTTTATACTATGAATTAAGAAAAATGTCAGATACTTTCATTAAGCAGTTATATCAAGATTTTACACTGCATTAGCTATAGTTATGTATACAGCAAGAACATATGATTAATTACTTGTCATGGATAACATATGAAATGTAGCGCATCAGCAGAGTTCTATAAACCTATATACAGAGATCTTTAAAGCAAATTATAGAGTTAGATCTTCAGTCTGTAGTAAGGTTAATCAGAAAATGAGAAAGTTAATCACAGTGAAGGATAAAGAGAAGAATACAGATGCCATTATATAGGTATAGACTGAGCTGACTAGAAACATGTGCTCTTCTGGACCCAAAAGTTTGTTGTTAGTGGGTAAATAGGTGGGTAGTATTGACTGGCCAGTGTTTCCTCCTGTACAGCTATTGTTTTTGTTTTGTTTTTCCTGGTAATTATTATAAGTTTAAAATGAAAGTTTAAACTTTCACAAATAGGTCTTTTTCAAATATTTTTGAGTATCTACTGGTTTGGGCTTATCGCTAGTGAATGATTCATATAAAGGACTCCTTACAAAGGAGAAAAAAATATGCTTACGGTAATTTTAAAACATACAAAGGAAAAGTCGACATTTGGCATTGCAGAAAATATACCAGTCAAACATTTCTGCGGAAGGAAAAAAGGAAATAATACATTGGCATATACAGAAATCTGCTTCACATGCTGGAAACAAAAAGAGTCAGGAAAGAGAATTTTCCTGGAGCTTAAAAGCAAACAAAGTTCTAAAAAGTAGGAAGGAAAAAAACACCTCCTGTGCAAAAGATAGTCTGCCAGTGTACTTGGCCATCACAGAACACCATTTTTATTACCATATTTATTGCAAGAGCCAGTAATACTGACTTGCAAAACAATTATACTAGCCCAAACTTGCTCTTTAAGGAATGACAGTAGGAATTCCAAATTCTGAAGAAATCCTTCCACTCCTCAATCACATAAACCAGAACCTTGCTTCACTAACAAAAACTACCCTAATATTCAACCTATCGACCGAGGCTAAAGGTTTGGAAAGGAGGCTTTTAGCTCAAGAGCTGCCATTCTCTACTTTTGGAAGATCAAACCAAATTCCTTGTCCAAAGTTATAATGCTAGGCCCTTTACAAGACAGCAAAAATTCCTAAGCTCTTTCGCGTCTCTTGTTTACATGCTACCTCCCAATGCTTGTTACGATCAAAAAAACCCCACATATATTGACAGCCGGCTATTTAGCAACTTAATTTCTAAAATAAACTCCCGCTTTAGAAGGAAATAAATATGTAAATTGGAATCAAATTTGAAAATAGTCCATAATACCTGATATTGGAACAAAAGGTTTTGTCCCCTCCCTGCCCCCCTCAAAAGTAAAATTATTACTTGAAAAAAAAAGCTGAAAAAAACAGTGAAAGCAGTTCAGAAAATAAATATTTATTGAAAAGAGGTTTTTAAAGTAATATCTCTTCACTATTCATTGTCTGTCTATTGCACTGTAATGCTAATGCTTGAGGATTGGGTAACAGAGAAAAAAATGTATAAATCAAAAGAAAAAAGTAAAAAATATATATTATGCTTTAGACAGTGAAATACATATAGTACATACTAAACTTAGATTGGCTGTGAGACCATACATCCCATTAATTTTGGCTTTTATACCCAGAAAAGTTGTTTGGAATAGCCTCAGCACAGTAGGGTCCTGGCCTAAGTATTACAGGAGAACAATAGCTATGTGCACATACATGTGCATAAAACTATATATCATTATTTGTAGATGTTTACACAAACAGTTATAGAGCAAATAGAAAGCAATGCAGTAATCCTGCAACATTCGACATATGCATTGGCCCAGTCTCTCATCTATTTATTCAAAATGTAGCTGAATGATAAGCTTTCCATTTAAAAAAAAAATAAAGCAAGTTTCTATTTTAACTTGACTTTCCACGACTATGTCCCCATCTGCTTCTGTAACCTGACTGCCAAGATTGGCACTCAAGAGCCACTCTCTGGAAGACCATGCAGGGAGAAAGGTTTCCAGAGATGGGGAATTTCAGAAATTAAGGATTGCTAGTGATTAGATCCTGCCAGACTCAAATTCCTCTGCCAAGAAAAAGTTGTTCTCCTCTATTCACTTGTTTTGACATTAGAAGAATATCTGTACTGTATGTTGAGTCAAGACAACCTAAGAATGAACAAACTGTAGCTGCTTTATACCTAAAAAGCCTAGTTTGTGTTCACATCAAATCATGAATTGGAAGTTGAGGGAGTGGATTTTATCAAGTTGTTTAAAACATAAAAGACTAAATTCATAACCTTTCCCAGATTTCTTGTCTGCTTCTGAAGTTTCCTAAATTATGCCTGTTCCACATTACAAAGAGCCATCTGTGCTTACCATTCTTGTCAAGCTCTGAGAGAGATTTTACCTGGGTAAATGCCTGAGGTGAAGTGCAGAAAGCAAAAATAAAGAAAGCCTGACAGAAATGGCAGCTAGACTGTTTTATTTCTCTCACCCCAATTGCTTTTTTATTTTGATCCATTGTGTCCCAGAACTTGACAAATAGTTAAATTACGGAAGGTAACTGTAATTGAAGTGCAAATGAATGGCTTCGTTAGGGCTTTCAGTCTCCATTACTGAGTAAAAGCATGCAGCTGAGGTTTGACATAAAAATAAACTGTGTTTAGGGTACATTAAAAGCCACTCTTATATTTGAAGTATAATCTTGCAAACTAATACAAGTCAGCTGGAACACCTTAGCTGTTCCTAGCTGTCAAAATAATACATTTGGAGAGATGTACTACAGATTCAAAGATCAGAGTTCCACTTTGCTGCTTGAGTTCTGCAATTGGCCCGAAGTTACAGGTGAGGGCACTGTAAGCAAAAATAAAACCTTAGGACAGGATAAATGCAGATGCATTTGACGTGAAGCATTTTGAAAATGCAAAATAAGAATGTGCTCATTGAGATGTCAGAGAACAATTACTCCCAAGCTGAAAAGCACTGAGTATTTGCAATCTAAATACCAATATTTACAGAATAATTGAAGCTCTTCCTTATAAAATTTATATTATACATCTTCATATTAGAAATCTGAAGGAAATAGCTGCAGAATTAAATTCATATAATCAAACAAGATTACATATGGAAACATAAATACATAAATCTGCTGCCTAGTGAGTTTGAACTAGGATACAATTTGAGATATGAATATATAGCAAGAACAATGAAAATCCTAGCTCAGATTTTTCCATCTATGATTATTAAATCACATTTTATAATACTTTAAGAGACCTGAGGTTCCAAAATAGCTTTTTTCCCCAAAGTAAATGCATCTGTAGAGCATTTATGTGCTTGTTTTCCTAATGCAGAAATTTACATCACCTATGCTCAGAATTATTTGAAGTTTAAACAGTAGTTTTTCTTTTATAAATTCTTAAATAAATTTCTTTTATAAAGCTATATACTGCTTAAAAATAAGAATTTAGTATATATTTTTGTCTTACTTTTGTTTTATTCATTTGAAATATTTTTTCCAAAGGATAATTTCATTGCAATAACATTGAATTTTTGATAAAATGTATCATTCCAACTCAAATACTGAATTGAGCAGGAAAAAGCTTTTGTTTAGTCACTGATGTATGTAATATTATTTTATATATATATATATGCATATATATGTACATAGCATCACCAAACCATTTCTCTGAAAGTTAATAGAACACTTTTTTTTCTATATAGTTAGCTCAGAATATATTTCAAAATTTTGACAAGACGGATTGATGGATTAGGTTTCTATTTAAAAGTTTTGGACAGAGTTTAGACTCTGAATTCATAATAAAATTGTATGATATAAAATTTAGAATAACTAAAGTATTTTTACAGAATGACCAGTACAACAAAAACAACAACAACAAAAAAAAAGAAAAAGAAAAAGAAAAAAAAAGAAAAACAATGCAGCATGGGACAACAAGTGAGAGTAGGGCAGTAGGGCACGGTACATGCGCAAGAAAAACATCCAGAATGTTGTGTTTGGCTTCTTCTGAGAAAAATCCTTAAAAATAAAGAAACAAAAAATCTCCCAAAAATATGAAGATGGGGAAATACAAACCAATAAGCAAACAAACAATTACAGTCACTTTAATTTTAAATCTTACAAGACTTCTATCAATCTGCAAACTTGATCTATTAAACGGCATTACACCAAACAATGTCATTGACTTCATGAAGCCATGTAAGTGCAAAACTTCCGTAGTGGAGACAAACTTCACATGCAGACCACAACTAGAAATACTGAACTTCTAGTTACAAGAATTCTGCTATATTTCATGAAGCACTAGGAATAAGGCCCAAAATCCAAGCTGCTCAAATATTCAGCTATTCCAATGTCTGTCGGCTCTGTGTCATTGAGCTTTAAAGTGCCTAAAAAAGAGGAACTTGATGCAGGTTTAAGGCTGTGAGATGCGAATGCAAACAGCCAACCTGGCAAACAGAAGGATGGATGCAAAGCAGGACATCTGACATGGGATTTCAGGCTGATTTTCTCATAGATTTTTTTTCTTAGGCAGCCTGAACTCAAATGTTAGGAAACTAAGTAGGTTAAAACAACCTATTAATATGTTCTAAATAACACTGTAGGTGTCTAAGTAGTTACTGCATGCCTTCATTTAGCACAGCAACACCAAAAGACTCATCTAACCCCAGGAATGGATCCCCAATACAGGTAGCAAGGTTGCCTGAAAATGTATGGGGAGGATGAGAAAACAGCATCACCATGATTATGGAGCTGCCTAAACCCAGGACATTGCAAGAAGACACTTGCCTTCGGGTAATCAAATGTTCACCAAAAACCTCTTCAAAGATCCAGAGTGAACCTTTCTCTCCTCAAAGCAGGGAGCTCCTACTTGTTTCAGAAAGGTGATGATCCATTTTTAATCAAATATTTAGACTACCTCATCTTTGTGTCAGAGATGACTCGCCTTTGTTCAAGGAAGGATGCTATCATGCAGGTGACTGAGTTTAGTTGGGCTCCTCTTCGTCCCTTCTAAGAGAAAGCATCAGGTCCATTTTGGACAGAAGATTCTGCTGCACGGATCCTATGTATAAATACCCTGGGGCCTTTATGGGTGGCTCCTGTCCCATGTACCAGCTGCACTTATCCACTAGCTGTCTGCCAGATCTGTCTTCCAGAGATGCACAGAAACAGACACGCACTTATAAAATTTAGGTTAAATGAAAGCTGAGACAAAACCTGAGAAGGGCTTCTCAGACTAAAACTTCTACTTGGTCTCCAAGGACATTTTATTCCCTGTGAAATAGCTCTCTCCACACGTTGCTCCCCTGCAAATTGTAATGTACCTCACTGACATTTTGAAAGTGCAGGTGCATATAACAAACTTGGTGATATAAAAAGTATAAAGCAATGAGTGAGGTAAACACAAGTTCCTTTGAACTCAGTTGTCACGAGGCTATCACCCCATGTTTCATATTTTAAAAGTTAAACTTCTAACATTTGGCAAGTTCTTGATGGTGTTAAGCAAAAGGTCTAAACAATCACAGTTACAGCAGATGCAGAAAAACAAATCAATTGCTTGTTTTTACAAGACAAACATTGCCTGTAAGACATGAGTTAACAATCAATTGCCTAAATTAAAAATATCTATTAAAATTATTGCTATGGTATCTGTTAGTATTCTTGCAACAATCTGAGTTTCTAGGGAAAAAAGGGAAAAAAAATGTATAAAAAAAAAGAAAAGAAATACAGGCCTACTTTCCTCTCAAATGCTATCTTCCCTCTTCCTCCATCATCCTTCCTCACTGTCACTAAAGGAACTAGGAACACAAAAGCTATTACTGGTCCATGTACCCTGCAGATCATATATTTCTCAAGGGCCTGAAATACACCCATATGTTACAGATCATCCATCTTCTAGTTTCAAATTTTCCTTATCCAAAAGTGGTAGAAAATATTTTTAAAGGAATAATATTAGAAAATGCAATCCAAATGTAGCAATTTGTGATGGATGAAAAATCATTTTCCTTATGAAATATTTTGATAACATATTTATTGCCAAAAAGGTCACTTTCTATCAGAGCAGAACTAAAGAAATGCACTTGAAGTAAACTCACAACTAAGAAGTATCAGACATTTGACATCAGGCTCTATGGCAAGGACACAAGGACACAAAACATTAACAGCAGAACGCGTGTCATTAACAGTTCATGATCGCCAACACTACTCCACCAAAGTCATCTTCAAAAGGAGGAGAACCTAGTTGCAGAAGGATGACTCTGCCTCAGACAAGAAACCATAAATTTGTGGAGTTTATGAACATAGAGATGGAAATAATCAGCATAAAAGAAGGCACTGCCTATGATACAGATGTCTAATACTCCAGGAAAGTCAACTTCCTTATATCAAGGCTTCATGCAGGTTTGAAGCTTTACTTAAAACTAGATTAGATTCACTCTCATTGATCAGGAAGAAAGAAAAAAATTGTCATGTTTAACACCCATTTCTGATTCCCTCCCCAAATTTTGTTTTATTCATTGAGACTTACTTCAGTTAATTTGTTTGGATTTGCTGGCCTGCATGACAAATAAAGCAGAATTAATTTGTCATCTCTTGCCATGAAGTTAGCTGCACATGTGTAAGAGTAAAGAGTAGTTTTTATATTAAAACCAAAATATCATGTTAGTAAGACTAAGGATACATAAGAAACTGAATATTCATGCAAATTACTGTCTGAAATGTGGCTATTTTTTTTGCTAAGACACATGTATACTCACACATTTCTACATCACATATATACAAACAGTGAAAGCCTAAAGTTACAATATAGCTAATATATCTTAATGTTAACATATTTTGAACTAGCTCCTTTTTCCTGCTTCCTCTGGATTTTTCCCTTGCCTTAACTGGGCATGTTTTTAAAATATTTATCTTGGCTCATTTACAGAGCTACAGAAAGTAAAGTACTTGCTATTGTAGAAAATAATACAGACAAAAGGGTTAAGCACAAAAATAACTAAGCACCAAATTTAGAATCCCTTGAAGTGATAAAGTACTGAAAAAAAAAGTTAGATTACCATTAAAAAGCTGGATTACATATTTGGAAAACATGCACGTGGTTGCACACTGCAGACAGACTACAGATTTTTCATGTAGGACAGCTACACATTATTATTAAATACTCACACAACTCCAACAGTTACATATCGCACCTTCACAATATACAATGCTGATATGCCGTAAATCCAAAATGATTAGCAAGTTTAATGCACGCAGCTATCTAAAGAAGGCTAGAGGTAGCTTCTAAGAATACATAATATAACAAATAAAATACTGACAGGCACAGTCTCTTACTGCAGGAAATTTATTAGATTAAGAAAAGTAGGAAAAGATACAATTGAAAAGGCTGTGCAAATTTTTCAGTTAGACTGAGTAAAAGTTCCACTGGAATTTTCCTTGGCACTCTTATGCCTGAATTTGGATTTCCTTTTAAATACGATGCTGGTCTTAACAACTGATATCAAATTTAAAATCTGCCTGAAGAACAGAGCTAAGCATGGTGGTAAAACAATTTATGAAATGATGCATAAATAGCGTGCGCAGTTTCCCTGTGAGACTTGACAAAACACACTGGCTTCCATCCAGACATCAAAATGTAATTAAATATGATTTGTTATGTATATTCATAGATTATTCACATCTGAATATTTTGCTTGCTTGAACTGCATTAGCATATTTGGCCCAGATCTGCGAAATATTTTAAGTGAAAAATCGAATTAGAATAATAACTTTTTTTTCCTGGAGGAAAGCAGTTGCTCTTTGTCTCCCCTTCCACATATCTAGTGCTCTTAATAGTTTGAGACACTGGATTAATGCTAGACCATTAATCTAAATATTTAAAATAGGAACAGATGGTGCCAATACAACACACAGTATGTGATCCTGCAGTAAGGAAAAAGCCCTGCTATGGGAGCAAAACCAATATTCCATATGTTCAGGTTGGTGACGAACACTTTAAGGAGAAAATGAAACAGGAGCGCAATTGCCACAATTCCTATATAAACTAATGAGTTATTAGATCATTTACAGAATTACCCAGTGCCAAAACTCTATTTTTTTTCCACAGCCTTTGCCAGGACACTATTTTCAAACATACAAAGAAAGAGCCCTGATGAACCAGCACAAGCCGCAATTTTTCTCTCATCCATCCGCCCCGTAGTGAGGAGAAATCTCTCACCTTTGAACTCCTGCCAGGCTGGCCTTAACCTTTCCTAGTTGCCTAAGAAGTGTGTTAAAATAAGTGGAATCTAATGATTGCTTCTAGGCAAAGAGGAAAGGAGATAAACCCAAACTGCAGCGTTCACCCCCGCCACACAGCTTTCCTCCTCTCCATTTTCCCAGGCCAGCTAATTCTGTTAGTTTATAAATGCTCTGTAAATGTCACTATGGCAGAAACAACTTTGCTAAGACATAAAGGAAAATAAAGCAATCTCTCCTGAAGGCATTATCTTTGGCCATGTGGCTACGCAGTCACTACTGCCACCAGTATTAAAATATGCTTGTTTTGAAATTCCTTTTTACCTCAAACCCTTTCCTCTTCTAACACTTTATTTTGCCCACTTACTGTGGCTCTTAATACCGACTTTTAGGCCCTTTGATGAGTCTGGATTTTCATGAAACTCCCTTTTGGTGTGGCAGCTACTACAGTGGACATCAGTCTGACTAAGGACACTCGGAAAGCACAGTAACTCCAACATTAATTTCACCATTTGTTACATCCCACTATGGAAGCTTAAAGAGTGCTCAGAAATTCTATAGACTATTATTATGCTCTATTCAGTTACACGGATACGTTAAAAGAATTTAGAAAGAACAGAGAGAAAACACTTGTTCTAGAATAAAAATAAATCCAGCTGATAAGGGCATAGAGAAATATACCTGGTCAGTGAGAAAACACTACAACAAACTTTTAAGTAAAAAGTAGATGAAATACATCCATTTCAGAATGGAAAAATGAGCCAAAATTATTACTTGCCCACTTAGCAATCCAAATAATACAGTGTAATTTTATTTATTTATAAACATTTAGCATCCTGTAGCTATGGTAACAATTTGCATAGCTGAATGCATCTTCGTTAATGTCCCCTTGCTATAGTAATGCTTCCACTACCATCTGGCAGTGGCGGTTTTCTTGCTTGAGTGAAAATTCTTCCAAAGTATAAAAATCAGGCCATTTATTTTTAGAGGGATGACTGCCCTCGCCCCTAGTGACTGCCCTCGCCCCAGTCAGAACCTCCGCACATTCAGCCATGAGATGTGGATGTCTTAGTGAACATGATAGTCAGCAGTGTGAAAAATGACTGAATTAACAAGGTAATCAACTTTCCTGTTGCCCCTGAAAGCTTATTTTCCAAACTTTCTCAAGGAATGATGTTAAAAAATAAATAAAGTAAAATCACATATCCTATCTCATCTCCTCTGCATTGGCTTGCAGGCACAAAATCCTTTCCATTAAGCAGATGGCAAAGAGAATTCCATTATTAATATGTCGGGTTCCAAGAATATCACACAAGGAGTGGGAAAACTTTGGTTCCAATGGTAAACCATTTGACGCCCAAATTTCTAAAACACATACCTAACATTCCAAACTTGGAGTCAAGTAGAGACAAGGAAATCACAATCATTAGGTCGTACTAGTAAGGCAAGAAGAACTCAGAAGGACTGCACAATACCAAATATATACTGACAGTGAGCCAGGCTGGACAGATACAAAAGCAAGACTCCTTTCAATCATGAGCCTCCTGTCTCCATTATGACATTTTGATTTCTGAACTCTCTTCTAAAAGAGAATATACTGTATTTATGTCCCAAGAACAAAAAAAAAATGTTTTTCACTTCAGAAATAAGATTAATGTAATTGGGTGTTTGCATTTAACTACTTTGCTCATTGCCTTATTTCATATACCCAGTCTTTAAAATTGATTGATAAATGCTTTATTACTCAATTAGATTTGTCCTTTAAAGTTGCATAAAAGGTAGCCAAATAATCCTTCTGGGCTTGTGGGAAGATAAACAATTACCAAACAGATGACAGAGCTTAGGATACATTTGATAAATATTTATTTATACCTTTAGTATACATGCACCGAGCAATAGAGCAGACAAACCCAGAACCACTTTCTTCCACAAAAGTCAATCAAGCATGTGTTACTTCATGTCCTTCACAGGTCCTTAACATACGACCACAGAGCACTGTTCTAGTCTACGCAGTGAACATACAAGGCTTCTTCATATGCACAAATTTGCTTTCTACCTGTGTAAACATGTACCCATGTCTCTTCCTCAATGTTCTTTCTTTTTTTCTTTTGTTTTGTAAGAAGTAAAATCGGGAGAAGGGAGGAAAAGGCAGAAGGGGGAACCTTAAGCTGATGTTTGGAAACACTGGAGAGAGCAGCATGTAACTTGACAAGAAACATGGATGGAAGGAATGTATTGCTGGTCACAGTGGAACGGTCAAGAGACGGATTGACTTTCACATTCTAGGACAATTCTGTAGGGTCTGAGTACATTGTAGAATACATATGTTTTAAACTGAGCGTATTTAACACAAAAATATGAGAAAGAACTGGTATTTGAGGGGGGCAAAAGAATTTTGTTTTGTACCCTGTCAAATACATCAGATTTGTCAGTCAAGACTCCTTAAGTTACCTTACAAGAATTAACTAAATGTCTGGGTATCAGTAGTGATTCAGCACCTCTCAGTTATGGGTTCTTAATTAACTTCCCAGACAGAAAAAGTTACAAAACATGCTTGTAGAAATACTACCATAGGCTCTGCCTCTTTCACAAGGGCTTGTTCTATTTTTTGGCTTTATGCTTATTGCACAATTATCCTACAAACTAATTAAATACAAACTAAAACTTTTTTTAAGAAACGACTGCAAAAACAGCTCTCCATTTAGTAGCTAGTTTTCATTTTCTTAAAGGAGGTTATCATAATGTAAGCCTCAACTTTGGAAAGCTTAGATATAGTCTTTGAGGAAGATCATTATCAATTTTCTGACCAGAAAATTCAAAGCTAGTATGCAGTTCTTTATGAAGAAAGCACAGTGCTCCATATATTTCTATTTACTTCTTTATAAAGGTAAGGAAGTTTAACTTTTATTGAGATCACTATTTTCCCCTTGTGTAATAAACTCTATCTATATATTTATTATTCCATATATATTATACATATGGTTGAATGTTGAGTTTTTATAAATACGTATTTTTTTTTCTTGGAAGAAAACCTCACCTTTCGAAGAAAGAAATGGTGCTTCTTACAGATTCTTTTAGAGAAATTTAATAGAAAAAAAGTCAAAATGCACAAGAAACTCGACATATGAATTATCAAAACAGAACATAAACAAAAAAGCAGAACTCTCAAAGCTACAAACTTACTGGATAGAAATGTGAAATTATTTTCCCCACCTTAACCTAAACAACTCTCCTTCCCTGTTCAAAAAAAAAAAAAAAAAAAAAAACAGTAACTCATGAACATATTTCCAACTGTGGAAGTATGTTAAGAAAATCCTCAAAGAACTATTTTGTTCTGAAGATATTACCAGTTTCATTTAATCGTTTGGAAAAAAATAAAAAGGAGCAACCTATACAGGGATATTTAAATACCTTCCTGTCTGGTTTGACCACACAAAGTATGCATTTCATATTTCTAATCATGATATCTTGCATTATTATGCAAAAGCCGGAAATGCTCTGACTTCTTTTTCTCTTCCTCACTCCACCTTCCCCAGTTATGCATTGAGTACATGGAGGTGCCTGTTACAGGAATCCAATAACACACTAAAACAGGTGTCTATTTACAGGTGCTAAAATAGATGTCTAACACTAATCAGATGATTGGCAAACATCAGCATCTGCTGAGGCCAGTGTCTTTACTAAGCCTTGACAAGGAGGGGAAAACTAACCTACAGAAACTGCTTATCAGAGTGAAGTGAGCAGGAGATGCGCCCAACTGTCCCACTGTTCTTGCTCATCCACAGCAATCCTCTGGAAATCAGACATAGCTTGTACAACTCAGTGGAGCTGCAACACGACAGAAGCAATGTTGTGCAGACACCATCCATTCATTTCTGAAGGATTAGACTGGAATTCAGTTCCTGGAGTATGGGTGTCTCTTGCCTGACCCACAGGAAACAATAATGTTTTGGTAATACTCGTCCTGAGGAGGTAGATGCATAGGAAGGTTGCTGCTTTTCTTTGGCTGACATTTGACCCCCAAGTCCATGACTAACAGTCATTTCCTCACAGCATGTGTAGAATCCTACCACAGTGCTTAACAACAGAAATTTCCCTAACTACCATTAATGAGAATTATAAATACCTCAAAACAGGTAAAAGAAATAGATGGTGTATTTATGAATTTTTATAATAGTTATAGACTAGAATATCAAAGCCATAGGGCCCCAGAAATGATGTTAGAGGCAACAATCATATTTATAGTACAATAAACATACCATATTTGGCACAGACCAGGAAAACTATGAACTATGATTTAAGAGGAAGCCAGTCCTCAAAAGTTTACCTGGGCAGCAAAATATACATGCATGGACAAGCAACCCCTCTTAATCTGATTTGTTATACCTGAAGAAAGCTTTACAAATTCTGATACCATCTAAATCACATTACCTTTCTCATTTATATTTTGAAAATTCAATAGGACTGAAATACCAGAATGCTACTTTTTAAAATGTATTAAACTTCATACTCTAAATATTCTTTCACAAAATCTACTCTACTATATTATTAAATGTTGCCTTCCATTATTTATAACATAAAAATAACAACTAGCAAATGGGATAAAACACACTCACAGATTCTAAATATCTACTTTTGTCCACAGGAAAGCTTTGCTTAAAAAGAATGTTTATTCTCAGCAAATTGCGATCTCTAATCCATCATGTTAGGGCTGTGGTGTTGTTGCAAATTTTATTCAAAAGAGAAACAGCTAATGTTGCAACACGTATTTTGCTTTCATCTCTTTGCACTCACAATTCATATATTTCTATGAACTTCCCTGTGCTGCACCCACTCTTGGAAGTAGCAATCCATAAACATCTCAAAAGTAATGTAAGAGGTGTTCTTAAATCCCTTTTTAAAATACTTTTTATTCTTACATGAAACCTGGCAATGGCTAAGGTGCTCTGGATGACTCTCTCTTGTCATGGTGATTGACAGTCCTCATGTTGCCATGAACTCTTGTCACTTTTTGTAGGTATATAGCCTGTCAACTCTTAGTATTTTTTTTTTAAGTACAGATAACAGATCTCAAACAGATATTTGTTGCTAAGCAGGGTTTCTAGGTGCCATAATAATGCCAAGGGCTCTCCAGGATTCCTGAAGTTTCACTATTTCTCTCCATTATAACTTGTACAATAATCAATATTCCACATCCATTCACACTACAAACCATATCTTCAGCACTGAGATAAAGAAAACACATATTATAGCCCAGAGGTGGGTGTCACTCCAACACAGGCCTAGAATTAGTCCTGAAATCAAAATAGACAACCTTCTAAGCCTGCATGGACAGAAGGCAACTATCATATCCTTAGCTGTTGTGATGGTTATTCAGACATATTACGATCGCACAAATAGAGGAAAAAAAAATCCTCCAGTTCAAATGAAGCTGAAGACATAATCCCCACCTTGGAACTACAAAAGCACATTTTTTTTCTGAGCATCTTAGTAGGCCATACATTTTCCTTCAGACAGCTCTACTCAGTATCTGAGTGTCATGACTACACAACAAAGTTATCCTGAAAATTAATGGCAATGTTCTGAACCTCAGAATAAAAGCAATTAATTTAACTCCAAAGACCACCAAAGAACATACAAAGCCTCTGTATCATAATTAGTTCTCCATTGTCATACTCCATATTCTTCCAAAACATGGAGTTACTATCTAAATAAAATACAGTTGCTTCAATGTCAACAAAGTGAATTTAGGTTTTTCCCTAGTTTGGGAAGAATCAGTCCCCCTGAAAGGCTAATCTTCCTGTTAAGTGGACCAGGCAGAGAGAGGTTATCAAAACAAATGTATTTCTAGTTTCACAATAACAGGAAAATAATTATCCTGTCCACAGGCATCGTGTCAGTCAACATCTTGAGGATTAACTTAATCCAACACAAAGGGGTCTTCTCCTAACAGAAAAAAGATTTGATTTCACTATCAAACCGATAAAGTTTATTCTACCTTGCATTTATGCTCTTGACAAACAACCTGTGTTGAGCAGTTAACCTACAAGATCAGATTGCTAATGTGCCGTTATCAAGAAGAGTGCGTATTCGTTAATCCACTGAGAATTTGCTGGCCTTTGTTCTTGCTTTTAACTGTAATAGAAGAACTATCTGATCATCATGACAAATACAAATACAGCTTTGTTTTCATAATTACCACAGCTACTCAGAACTTGAAAATATGACTTGTTTGTTGGTGTAGGCATACCACCCAGATCTTAAAGGTGTCATAGAAACTAAGAATGATTCACAGGGTAGGCATGTTCCTGCTAAGTCAATAGTGAACTAATAACTGAGAACAACACACTAAGAAAAACTGCTCTAATAAAGACAGTATATTTTTGAAAACAAGTGTTTGACACATCATTTGGCTCTCTATATTCCTCTTGATAACTGAATTTCAATAAATATTTTTTCCTTATCTTTGTGCCTCAGTTACTGTGCTTTACATACCTGTCTTATAAACACTGCAAATCTGTACCTGTTTAGCAAGAGGGCAAAACCGTGATCCCTATGACAAGAAAAAAGATAGAAAACATCTTTTGAATAACTTCTGTGCTTTTAAGTGAAATGTCTGAACACTACATGCAGAGTGTTATTTGAAGTGCTTTCCTACCTTTAGAAACAATTAAAGACCTCTGTTTAGCAGCGATTTTCATCTCCATTTTACAAGAAAAATCTTTCTGACCACCAAACACCTATGTTATGCAAGGACAGGTACCTTCTCCCTATGTATGTCATTCAAACTAATCAAGATGATGCAAACAGAATTTAACTCTACAATATTTTTCATAAAACTTGACTCACAAAATGAGTCAGTCAACTACCAGCTCTACAGTATTACCTTTTCAAAAAAGTAGCACATTGTATGATTTAATACAGTAGGAGTTTTTATAATAGTAGTATTTTTTTTTTTTAAAGATGATAACCCTTTCCCCATCACGGCTCTTTTCTTCAAAATCCTTCATAAGATAGCCTAAAAATCACCAGTGGATGACAACAGGACTTCACATTTGGTAATGGGATATAGAACCTGCTCAGTTTAAGCTCAGTCTCATGGTGGCCAAGAGCAGCTGCAATCTGACGTGGTAACTTTGCTTTGTATGTCATATCTCATCTGCATTCTTTCTTAAGATGTCTGAGTCAATTGACTAAAAAAAAAAAAAAAGGAAGATGTGTTTGTATAAAAAGCAGCAAATAGCAGTACAAGACATCATAATATGACTGAGCACATTCTGTGTTAAGACCAGTAAGAAGGGAGAGACAAAGGAGAAAGGGAAAATTACATACCACTATTTGTGTTTGTTGCTGTCCTCCCTCTTCTTCCATCCTACAAAACAAGATCCCATACAGCAAGCGTTATCTACCTACTAGGAAGCAGGAGGCAAAAAGACTGTCAATCACAGGAGGTATTACATACAGTAAACTTCCACCCTTTCTCCCCCTTGTCGTCATTAAAAAAAAAAAAAAGTTGTAGAATTAGCAAATATGCTACTCTGCAGAACACCAGTATTAATATAAAAAGGGAAGAGAGGGAGGAAGGTAGGATGGGAAAAACAAGACCAAGAGAAACACAATTACTGGTACATAATTTTATCCTTTTTTATATCCTGTTTTCTCCTACCTTACAAAACAAGATTCCATACAACAAGCAGAAGTGTCGAGAAATAAATAAGCAAATAGGCTTCCCTTAACGGGCAGCCTGAGGAACTCTTCAACTAAAATCATCCAGATAAAGCAATATGTCTGGCCGATAACAGCAGTGACAAGAAATGTATCAAGTATCACATCTCAGCATTGTACATATCGGATGTTGCTGCCTCAGTCCTTTTGCCCAGAAGATTAAAACACTTCCAATACACTGCTCATGAACAGACAGACAACTGCATTTTCTTTTTGTATCACTGGAAAATCTTCACAGCACAAAGTAAGGCTGATTCAAGTATTGCTAAAAATTTCCCTTCATATAGAAGAAAATCTCCACTCTGTGTGAGCTTGATCTAGGTTAAAGAGATGTAAGGACAAGATGACAACTAACATCTGATGGCTCCTGACAAAAGAGCCATCTTTCTCCATCTTTATACCAAGAATGTAATGCTTAAAACTGAAGGAAAGAAACATACTCTATACAGAGAACATCTAGAAGTACAGTCAGTTCAGGAAAAAAAAAAAAAGTTTGCCTCTTTGCCCAAAAGGTGTTTGAATAGAAGTAAATAAGAGGTCAGAGATCCACAGAGGAAAAAAAATAAAAATAAAAATAAAAGGAATAGATTCGCTGTGAAATACAGACCATCTTTTTCCTATTGCCTGCCAAGCCACATCCTGAAAATAGTCTAGAAATGTCCTGAGCACTGAGAATCACTTTTGATGACCTTACTGAAAAGAATTAACAGCAATAACTACAGAAATAATCTATTAACAAAACTGCCCTAAAAATAATGATCAATAGCTGTAAAACAGCTGTAATGTTTAATAATATAACAAGAATAACAGCTTTTCCTTATAAGATAATCATGATGGAAAAACTACAAAATAGAGCGAGGTGAATGGGGCAAAAGTGGTCATAGATAAATGCAAGAAGATTGAAAGAATATCTACTGGAATAGATATTTTTCTCTGAAGATTCTTTCACTATTTTTACAAGCATTTATATCTCAAATTATATGTAGGCACCTAAGACACAAAAAGGAGAAGTTAGTTAGATTCGCGCAATAACTAGCCAAATGTTATAATGATACAAGCTTTAAAAATATATTTTTCTGACACTTTAAATACATTTATTGCAAATGTGTTTTCTAGATTATAACAAGAGGTTACATTGTAACATAGTTATACTATGCTGTATGTTACTAAACAGAATATTTTAAGAGAATTATTACATTATTGGGATGATTACAAACTTTAGAGAGTAATGTTTTACAGATACATATTTAGAAGAATATCTACATCAAATAAGAAGGTTTAAACATATGAAACTCCTTTAGCATGGCAAATTAATTCACAAGAAATAGACTAAGAACAAGAGGAAACGGCAGTATAATTAAAGAAGAAAACCCAAGAAATGACTGAAAGTCATTTTTCATTTGCTAGACTTCCTTTACAAGAGTAAAATCAACAAAGTGAACTTTGAAGGCAGGCTGAGGACCAAATAACCTAATATATAAGAAAGTTCTCAGTCACAGAGTAGCTGTTAGAAAAGTAGAATGTTCTGTCAAACCCAGAGTACAGAGCAGTTAAAATACATTGAAAGCAAACTACATTATTTATCTGCTTTATAACTACAAAACGTTTCATAAAATATTCTTTTCAGGTAGCAGAGAGCAGATACTCGCTGACAAAGATATGTTAAAGACAATTAAGAAAACCAAAAAGCCACAAGTCACTAGAGAGTAGAATATAGCAGTGCCAAAAAATCCACTGAGTTGTCCTCATGCTGGATATATGTAAGACATACTGGATCCTGTAACTACTGTGTATACATAGATTGTATGGCCACAACGATAATCAAACCATAGCCTCAGCCTTCCTAAATATGCTGTTCATGACAGGGTTACCTGAAAGCAGAGCTTTCAAGCAGGCTCAAGGTCAGCATCTTGCTATAGATACGAAGGACACACCACCCCTGCTGTTGTACCTCCTGACAGATTTTCCAGAGGAGAAGGGATCTGGGGTAGAAATTCAAACACAGTGTATAACCAGAACTTGTGACAGGGTGACAGTTCTGGATTTTTGACTGTAGAGTCTCTTTTGACTTCACAGCCACCTTGACCTCCAGTCAAGCCTTGCTTGAGTATCTCAGTCACTGGAGATAGAGTTTAGCTGGCTTTGATTTCTCACACAAAATCAAATACCCTTCAGTCATAGACATTTGATTTAGCATGAATATCCTAATAGACCCAGAAGTCAGATTACATCAATGTTAAAAACAGTATGCTGTCAGATACATGATACCTGCCCAGATTCATCAGAGTAAAGCCTGTACAATAGAATAAATATACTCTAAATACAGACTCCTAAAGGGGGCCCAAATTTCTCTGCACAGTACTGGCAACGTAAGCATAATGCTCTTGGCGATATAAACTCTCCACTCAATCATCTTCTGTCCAAATAATGCATATAATTTTCTTACCAAATACACAATAGTGGCCAAAAAGTCTACAGCGCACAAGTAAGAGTTGTCATTCACACGAGGTGCCTGGAAGTCCTGTTAGAATTAAAAGGTCACAAAAAAAATGCAAACAAAATTTTCTCTTTGAAGAATATCACAGAAACACTTATTTTAATTATGGTTTTACTGAAAAGAAGAAATAGAAATTGATATCATTCTTTTTCCTTTCATAAAAAAGTAGATCTCAGCCATCTCTGAAGGTACAGAAGCTTTATGAAGAGTATCCTGTGTTTCTCTTTTAAGAAAGATTTAACACCCTGGAAATACCTCTTGACAGACTGTACTCAATCAAAACCTGAATGGACCGTTTTTTGGCAATAAACAGTATATCCTAAATTTCCTGCAGATTCATCGCAAAATCACTAGGAAGACATTTCTCCAATGGAAATTCTCCCATTGAGAGCTTCCCTACAGATCTCCAAAAGATTGTCATTTGCTAAAGTTTTGAATCTACACAGAGTCAGTTTTTGTACAGCAGATCCCAATGTGCTGAGTAGAAGACAACTGGCAGTGTACAAGGCAGTGTGGAAACACATAGAAAAGCAACTATTTGCACGACAGGGACAAGCTTTTCTATTTGGGATGCACTCTACTTATCAGTGAATGTTTACAGAATTAAGAGTAAGGTATGAACTTAATAAAAAGAGACTAAATGGGAAGTACAGTTAAAATGAGATCACCTACAGGGCAGTGGAGGGGAAGAACGCTTTTTCTGATGTAAAGGAGATATCAGCTATCAGAGAAAAAAAAGGTGTGGGGGGGACTAAAAGGAAGCTATTGAGGCAGATTTTGGTGATTTAACAATAAAAATCTAATTCTATCCCAAAACTGTGAAGAGAATATATTCACCTTTATCTGTAGTCTTCATTTGACCATGAGATGACCAACACCTGAAAATAACATGCAAATAATGGAAACACCATTTTCCTTGAAATTCTGTTTGGCAAATGAGGGGAAAACTGATTGACTGCTCTATCAGAGTCCCAGTGCTATTGGATGACATGCAGTGCTCAGAGATGGTAGAACACATTTCTCCCTCTTATCCAAGAGACTGAGGCAATAAGTAACATAAGGGCCAATAGTGTCAATAAAAAAATGGAATATGAATTTTTCCCCTGCTTTGCTCTATTTAAGGCATGTACAAAAGGAGATATACCATCCTACCTCATTTCTGAGTACCACTGTCCTCTAGGAACAAAAAACTCAGGTTCAGAAGCACAACACCAGTGACCTAAGGTGTCATGGAGCGTGGCAGTTCATATATTTCAGTTTTAAATTTTCTTTCTGACTCCTCCATTCAAGAAGAGGAGCTATGTCTCTTGTTTCATTCAAGCAAAAAAAGCTATTTTTTGAATTAAGGAACACATGAAAGTAAAATTAAAATTAAATTTGAAAAATAGTCCAGAAAAAGTCTTGGATGGGGAATTATCTATCTCGGAAAGATAAATAGCGCATAAATAGCAGTATTGCAGTTATCACACAACAAAAGCATTACAGCTGCTGGGGCATGTGGAAAGAAGGAAGGAAGGAAGGACCTACCTGTTATATGAGAATACTGAGCTCGCCTTAAGTCATTCACTCCTACATGGAGACTGTTCAAAAAAGTTTAAAAATTCCATATGTACTATATTGACAATATTTGTTACATCATGGAAATCAGGTATCTTTCTCACTTTTCATGTGGATATCCAAACAGCTTTCATAAGATCACACAAATTTGCTTGCCTTCTCTAGAGTCTTTTTAACTGCTAAGATGAAAATGAAAACAATGTGTTTTCCACTAGCATTCTCTTGACCATCTTACTCTTTTGCAGCTGGATGGTTTTTGCACAAAGTTCTTCTGAATGATTTCATATTGCAGAAATGAAAATGCTTGCACAAATGCTGGTACATTCTCTGAATGAACTAATATTTTCTAGGAAGTTCAGAAGCAGAGCTAAAGTAAAGAACATCCAGTGTCAATCCTAGACCAGGGATTTATTGTCTGGGTTGAATTAATTTTAAGTATAATAATACTTATAATAATAAAGTATAATTAGAAAACATAATTATTATTTAATTATAAATATAAAAATGTTAAAATAAAGACTAGAAAGCTCTTTATGTATACAATTGTCAAGGATATAGTTCAACATACACATTTCATCATTGTTTAGAAAGTTGCCTAACTAGCCCAACAGCTTTCATAGCACAACCAAATTTATTAGATATGCACATAACAGTTCACAAATTGAAACATAATTAATAATTATTTTCTAGTCACAACGGTTAATCACTCACTGTACTATAAACAGGCAATGCTTCAAGCAAATACCAGCTGGAAAATGCAGCACTGTAATTAAATGAGTTTATCTTATTTATAAATCAGCACCTTTTGCACCCAAGTTTGCTTAATAAACAGTTACAGTTCAAAATACCATGTTTATTATTTTAAGCCACTTGCACATGAAGACAATTATGTTCAAGGTGCCTTGGGGAAAGGAAGAAGATACCAAGAACTCCCTGCACTATAAATGCTGTAGTTAACTGCAAGTCTGATGGGATATAGTTATGGGGATTGCAAGACATAGAAGACACTAGGAGAAGGTATTTGCTCTATCAGGCTGAGTCAAAAAACACCAAGATAAGACCATATTATCACTGACTTGTGATAAACTTGTCCTCTAGCACTAACAAATTTTAGAAAGATCCTCCCTAAGAAAGGATTCCTTAGTTATTTGAAAATCAAGAGCGCATAATTTAACTTGGCTGTCTGTTTTTACAGCACATTTCTGTACCATGCCTTGGCTTCTGAAGCACTACAACAGTATAAATAACATTTCTAACCATGCAATCTTCATGCAAAGCTTTTCAATTGCAGTCGTTTCTCTATCAATTTTTTTAAAAGACTACTCACTTTAATTCTGTTCCAAAATAAAATATTTGCATTTTTTAAATTAATGTTGTTTGCCATAGAATTATACTTTCTGTTTGAAAATATGCATTCAATGATACTCTCTCTAATGCAGAGCATAAATTTAAGAGAGAATTCAGCAGAGTAACGCCACCACCCTTCTGTGAGCAGCATGTAAGGGCTATCATGAAAAACAGGAGGGAAAAACCTCAACACATGCAAAAAAAAAAAATGCAAAAGCTTTTATGAAAGAGATGAATAGGAACATGTGATGTGAAAATAATGCCCTACACGTATGTTCTACATAGAATATCAATTGGGGCAATGACAAGGCACCTAACCTAGAGGAGAAAGTGTGAATCCCCTATGAATGGAGAGTGCACTTGGAGGAGGCAAGAAAGATCTTATGAAGAGATGGAAGAGAGTCTGAGGAAGACTGGACAACAGAATAAGAGAGGTTGTGTTTGTCAAGGTTGACTTCAAAAGAAATGAAAACAGGATAATGAAGAGAGGAGTAAAGCAGACATTAAAAAGAGCTAAAAATAGACTTTAAAACTAATATAATTATATAAACTATATAAACAGATGACAAGGAACAACATGAAAGAAATACCAACACAATAAGTAGAGTGCAGGTAAGAAAACGGCACTTTAAGAACACCATCTAACTTCTGAGAAATCCCAGCATTTCTATGGTACTCAGTAGTAAAATGCTCTGTCT
This sequence comes from Tinamus guttatus, assembly GCF_000705375.1. The sequence continues at coordinate 85,105 of NW_010588162.1, forward strand.
ACACTATATTTCAGAAATTAAAAAAATTATGCCATAAAGCCACACATTTAAATACCCAGGTATTTTAATACCTAAAGTATTATTGAGTAATTAGTTCTTTGTGCATGTTATAGCCAATACAGTACTACATGCTGTTATTACTGGTCTGTTTCAAAACTTCTTGCCCTTCTGCCTCAGTTTTCTTGTTTTTTTTCATTCCAATATATGCTGAGAATACACAATATCACAGGGACTTACAGGGAGCTAAGATGGCTAACATCAGTTCTAGAAGAGTTGATTATATCCCTACATATGAATACTTCATATATTGTTGATTAGATTTTTCAAAAAAGTATTTTTTGAAAAAGTGGTAAGAACACATTATCACATTATCTTGAGAGGTAAGAACACATTATCTTAAGTTTTAACATCTTGAATTTCAGGTTGGCATTTTGGCCAGTTCCGCATATCAGACAGCTGTTGAGTGACACTTAACATGGATCAGCAATCTTTATAGGTGCAGCACAGATGATTTGGTTACCTCTTCTTTAACAAAATAATAATAATCATCATCATCATCATAAAGAATTCTTTGTTCTTTTGCTGAAATTCCTCAAGAGCAGGCTCAAAAGGAAAGAAAAGGAAATTGCACACTGGATGGAGAATGAAGTGTGTGCTCATTACCTGTGCCTTTTAAAGTCCTTTTTCATTTTTAATGCCTAAACAAAAAGACAGTGCCTGTTACAGTATTTATATTTATGGTATACTAGTATACTAGCATAAATATTACTCGCCGTTCATAAGTTACTGCAACCAGCTCTGTAAAATCCATGATTATATACTCGATTTTCATGCATCCCTATGGTTCTGCTATAGCTCTCCATTGGGTTAAAGAATGAATAATGAGCTATACCCTCCATATGTTACCATCAGAAATGTCCACTAATAACCTTTTGCTGGGTGATTTTTCTAATTGACAGGCTTCCATTCAAGTACCTAAAAAAAATGTTCCAAAATGTTTACCAACTGCATGTTCAATAGTTTCCCCCTGCTATCCCCTCATAACCCTACTAACAACAAAAATAGAGATGTCTCATTTTGATACTAGTCAGATTGCAATTTCTGATATTTTAGGAAAAGAACAGTCTAGTTCAGGAAACACTGTTTTCTTTTGCTGATGTCAAATACTATTTTCTTTTGCTGATGTTAATGGTACAGGAGTTAATTTTAATCTTAAATATATTTTTCAGCATGTTCATATTTGCAACACTTAAAATGGAAGATAAATCCTAATTTTGATAAATAATAAGGAAGGACGTTAGAAGGCATTCTAAAATTAAGATACAAGGCAAGGTTCTGTTCACTAGACTGTATTCAGAGCTACAAAATGAATTAAGCAGCCATCATATTTACCAAATAAATAACAGTTCCTCATGCATACAACAAAAGACTGTTCTAGGTTAAATGCTTTACGAGTCTAGACTGATCAAAGTTTTCCATTTCAAACTTCATCTATCTTTCTAAACAGTATATTTTAAAACGGCTTCTGATCCCATTGTCTCATTTTCATGGGGCTTGCACAAAAAAAAAAAAAAAAAAAAAAACCTTTTGAAAGAATTTCTACCTGAAAAAAAAAACAAAAAACTTCTACATTAACAAAGGCAAACACTAAAAAGTCATTTTTTTATGAATTAACACTGTAATCACACACATCCTAAACTCACTGTAGCAAAACTGCCAGAAGGCCAAATATTCAGAAACAAACTGCAAGATGTACACAACCTCTGTTGCTCAACAACAGTACTCACCTTAAGTCTATCCCTAGCCAATGGATGGCATGGGTAAACACCTGGGGATGATAAACATCCCCATATCCACATTTGTGTGAGGTTACATACTTTTATCTTGCAACGGAAAAGCAGACCCCCGAAAAGTCACAGCTATTGGTCATGCTGCCAGAGGGCTCAAGGGAAGGAGCACAGGGGACTGCCTGGAGGAGCGTGTGCATTTCTGAGGGCAAGCACTACAAACCAAAGAACTTGCAAAGTCCAAGGTATATCTTGGAAAGTCTTGAGAAATGAGATTTGATGAAGTTCAGTTTAAGGGAACCTCTCAGAGTCTTGCTGGTTAGGACCAAAAATGGCATCTCTGAATTCTAACATTTGCATCTCAAAAGACACAAGTAACCTAGGAAAAATAAATAAATAAATAAATAAATAAAAAGGGGAATGCCTTGACTGAATAACATTGACATCTGAGACAAATGAGTTGTAAAAGTTTAGCAAAAAAAACAATCAGCAGTCAACTGTAATAAATTGCCCATTTATGGGACATTCATGGGCAATAATGTCTCATGCAATTTAAAAGACCAAACAAGTAGTGCAAACAAACACTTTCCTTCTGTAAGTGACCTGCCTGTAGTCAACCGATTTTATACACATATACAGGGAAAAGGAATTTATTTTTGCAACCCACAGACATGACATCCACTGCTTCAACTTAAGAAAAATGTCAGCACTGAAGAACATGTTAGAATTTTGGTTTACATATCGCATTGTAAATCCAAGTCTACTCCTGCTCTGATTCTATTCTGTATCTACATATTTGAGAGAAATTTGGCTCAAATAGGTAACCTGTAGGTTCACATTACAAATCATCACATACAGGAATATTCAGTGTGTAACATTATGGTTAGCACTTAACTGTGGAAAAAAAAAAGAATATAGTTATGAAAAAAAAAGATAACTACTTTTTATATATTTGTTATACTCATTTCCAATTTCAAAATAATAAATGAACTGGCTTTTGTCCAACCAGTATTTTAGCTTAATCAGTAGCTTGCACAGCATGCCACAGCTTTAGTAAAATCTCCTGATTTAAACACTTTTAATAATGCAGTGTAAACACAGTTCAACTATTCCTTCATCATTTACTATGCTTGGCTCTAGAAAACCAAGTCCTCCAAATAATATCCTGTCATTCATTTTTTTTATTTTATAATCTAAAGAAAAATCTTCAATTCTTTATAGACATGTGCTCATAGTGCTAGTAAATTCTTAGTATCACAAATCCTTGAACTGGTTACTGCAAAACGGCCAAAAAAAAAGTGCCCAAAACCATATACTAAATAACATTCTCACTGATCATGAAATGAATACTACTGTGCATGTTTAGTAGAAGTACGGGGAGAGGGGGAGAGGGGGAGAGAGAGAGATTATTTTTCAGAAAGGAAGAGAAAGAGAGAAGGAGAGACTTCTCCTCCCTGAGAAAATGGCTCTCAGCTGTCAGTGAAAACATTGAATATTCCTAAATGAAGACAAGAGAAAATCAGCTGTTATTAATATAGAGGTTTGATTTTACCCTACTTCAAGGCAACTGTGTGTCTAAGAATGCTAAATCTTTTGGACATAGTGTCCCTGCATGGGACTAACTCAGCCCAAGAGGACATACTGCCACACATTAAATCACTTGAAGTGTTTGAAGATGAGACCAACAGCCATATAAAACCTCTTATACAGAGCTTATGAAGCCAGTAGGACTATAGCAGTTTGAGAGAAAATAAGTGGGCTTTTTTGTTTTGTTTTTGTGTTTTGCATTAGCAATCAGAAGACACAATCTTTGAACATGAGTATGATTCCTGGTCATGTTTCTCAGAAAGCAGGCTTTCTAGAACAAGGCCAAGGAGTAGTCACAAAATGTTTTCTTCTATACATATATTTTCAGCTTTTATAATTGCTCTCTTCCTTAGTTGACAAGCTCAAATTCAGCAGACTGGAAGTCATATCTATCTGCTTAAGTTTCAGTCAAAAATCTCCCCACACTTTTCCCATCAAAACAAATAAACAAACAAACAAACAAAAACCAAAAAACAACTAAATATCTAAGAGAGAAGATTACTTAGTAATCTGTAAAATATTTTCTATTAGTTTAAACTGGAGAGTATTTCTTGTTTTGGTTTTGTTTTGTTTTTTCCCGAGGAAATGCATAAATACAAGCTCTTTAATGAAACTTCAAAAATACATTTTTTTATTATAGCGTGACTCTATTTACTAAGGAGTGGAGCAACCCAGATAATAAAAAGTAACTATTCTCAGAATTAAAGGAACAATAATATTTGGCTACTCATTCTAGTCAAAACATATGCTGCAAACAAGACATGGCTACAGTTGCTATTAGGCTATTCCCACTATGAGGGAAAATAGTGGCCAGAGGAGGAAGCAGAATATCTTCTCCTCATAAGAACATTTGCTTTATATACTATAGAGACATACTACTGGTCAAATTCCAAGCAGATACCTTCACAGAAAGAAAGCATCTTACTGTGCCTCATCCTCCAGAGTGTAAATCATCCTTTTACTGTACCTTCCTTCTCCTTTAGTATAACCATTAGAATAATAATCAGAGGGACCTCTGCAATTGGTCCTAATATTAGCTAGAATCAGGAAATGAAACAGCAATTGGCACTAGGTAAGAAAGGGGTCTGCCCCACCAGGGTCAGCCAAATGTTGGGTCCCTGCTACAGCTCTCCTCAGCTTTACTGTCTGGTTTTTCCTCTGCTCCTCAATGATGAACAGTTGTCAGAGATGAAAGAGTTATCTTTGTCAACACATATCTATTGCCAAATAATAACACAGTACAAATCAAATGACAGGTTAAAAACCTCTAACTGCTCTTTTTTTTCCCCTGTAGTTTTTATTTATGGTAGGGGAGGTTGCAACTGTTGCCCTTTACACTGTCATCTTATCCTCCTCGCTTTTCTGCTCTCCATCCTTTTATAACTTTTCCGGCTTCTTTCTAATCTCTTCAACTCATTTCTTGTTCCTCTTTCTCCCCCTCTGCAGTTCCTTTTTCAGCCTCCAAATCTCTCCTAGAAACCCCTGCTGGAAAGGCAAGTGTGAAGACCATCCCGGCAAACTCAATTATAACAGCAGTGTTAATGTCACCACCTTTCCCCTACAAAAAGACTTTGCAGAGGACCTGCTGATTTAAGAAAAACATTTGAACTATCATTGCAGAGAGTGCAAAGGCACTTTGTTTTGTGATATGAACCTGTGCTAGGAATTGCATTCTGTGAAGAACAGTGGAAATGGTGGAAAGCCTGAGCTCTTGTTTTAAAAAACAAAAAGAGAAAATAAATAAATAAATAAATAAATAAAGCTTTTCATTTTTTCCCTTTAAAAGGATGAGATTTTCTTTCAGGATAACATTAAAACAGTAATGGCAGAAGAAAATGTAAATATACAATATGGAGGATAAAATGAATGCTGGAATGGAAAAAGAGTAAAAACAACAAAACAACAACAACAAAAACCCACAAAGCTTTCAGCTATTGGACTAGTGATACTGTAGCACATCTTACCCAGAAAAGGGATGGAGAAAAAAATAAAAAGAATGATTTTTTAAAAATCTGTTTCCCGAGGTGGAACAACTTAGAAAATGGATACCCATGTTTCTTATAATGAGAGCACTCTGCAGAGGTCCCTCTCAGTCCCCTGTTCTCAGAGGACTCTCTGTTCCAGGAGTCTGTAAAGTCAACATACAATTAAGAGTTTGCAAATAATGCAGGAAACAAGGGAAAGTGAAAGCTGGGATTTTTTTTTTTTTTTTAAGAAAAGTAACAGTTAAGTATGTGAAGATAATTACTAGCAAAACTATTGGCTCCAGGTACTCTTATGAAGTAGCAACATGTGAAGGCAGGATTTTAATTATACTCTATAAAGCTTTCAAGACAACACCTTCAGTAAGTTTAAGAGGTTCACTGGAATTCTTATCACTATTTATTGCAACTACATCTCCAAAAGTATATATCAGTTGTAATTCTTAAGGAAGAAGTCATATATGGCAGATTAAACAACAGTCTCCATGTGTAGGCTAATATTAGTAATTCCCATGTGTAGTTTCATCTATTTTTCTAAGTTTCTCCGGCTTCAGTTTTGTGACTCAGTATTATTATTCCATTTACAATTATAATCTGAAACATTTCAAATGTATTGCAGTATTTCAGAAAACAACCGCAACGCCTTGCTCCTCTTCACAATGAAAGAAAGCACCATCATGCACAGCAGTGCCTTATGGTTTGTCTTTCACAATAAATATATGTCGGGGCTTTTTATAATCTCATTCGGGAGAGCAATATAAGCCATATTACAATTTCAAAACTGCCAGTGCAAGACATATTTTCATGTAACTGATGTTTTTGCCTCTGAGAAATGGAGATATGGTTACCGTTATCAGATTGACAAGAAAACACCAAAAAGGGGCACTGCTGATAGCACAGTTTGGAATAATTGTCTCTTATCTGAATAAGAAAGTGTCAATAATAAGGCCAAGAAAAATGACAGACTGTGCAAGAGCAAATATTGCAAGTATGTGTTTCTGTGTGTGTGTATATATACACACACACGCACCCCTATATATCCTTTTATGTTTATGTAAAAACATACACACATACTTTGGTCCAGCACAAGTAATAATAGTTTGGATTTTATTCAAGCCCTTGGTAGATGGCTGGAGTATACCAGTTACCTGGAGGCTGAACTACTGTCAAGGACACACATGACACCAATTTAGTCACTCAAACTCTTTTGCCCATCGACCTAGAAAGTTTAGACACTCAAACTTTTGCCTTGCTTCACCAACAGTATGAGATTACATGGGATGTTGTTGATCTATATGGGATTTTGTTGATCTATCTTCTTCAGTGAGCAAACAAAAATTGAGAGGTGATATTCCACGTATTTAAGATGATTAATTTCAGTTAATAAAACTGTAGAACAAGCTCAAAGTGAATTATTAAGAAGAAATGGCTTTGCATTTTTAGAAAACTCCTAAAACATTTGTTAGAAATACATGTACTCTTGTTTTCTTACACATAACTGAAGTAAAATGTAGTTAAACAGTATGTTTAAATGTATACAGTATTGAATGAAGAAGCCTTATAGTAATTCACACTGGCATAAATATGCTTGTACAATAATATATACAATAAGGAAAAAGAACAGAAATTTCAGTAGAGAGAGAGAGCCCAATCTTCTACAAGTCATACAGCAACTATGAGAAGCCCCAGAAATTGCTTTATCCATCAATCCATGGAATAAAAACAGATTACTTTGCTGAAAATACCTGAAAACAACAGTCCTATGCCTTCCATCTATAATAAAAATATGTTCTTAGATACAAGAAAAATAGAGGAAAGGAATGAGAGAGTAAGAAAGAATGGTGTTTATTATGTTGATGAGCAAATAACAAGAAAACACCAATATTTTTATACATATTATAAATATCTGCCATTACCATCATGGGCCCTCTCCTCAAAACTGCATTGCTTCAAAGCTTTGAGAGTTTCTTAGGTTTGTGTCTACTAGAAAAATAAGCATACTTACACGCAAGCATTTTGCAATTTGATGAAAATCTAACATTTGTGCATTTTATTGTGTCTTCTGAGGATGCTTTTAGAAGAAGGTAAAATTTCCTTGACATACTTAAGGCATTAAGAACATAACATCTTTCTTACTGCAAAAACACTCATGCTCTTCCAGAAACCTGCCCTCTTGAAGTGTGGTTTCTTCCACCAAAAATGTATATATCTCATAGTTTTTCCTATATTCTTGCCCAGCTGCTTTTCTGTAAAGTGCAAGGAGAAAAAGTAAAAACACTCGAAAAAACCAAAAATATTTTCATATATCATTCATTTAAAACCTTCATAATCTTTTCACAAGGTTGAATGGACCCAGCACAGAATTTGTAGCCTTAACAACAAAAGATACTATGAAAAAGAGACATCTTGGTTAAATCATTGAAGTTCAAGAGGAGAATCAGAATTTCTGCCTTTTCAAAGTTTAGTAGAATATAAGCTCTGGGTGAGTTCTAAAAACAGTCATGGCTACTTTAGAAGCCCATAATATTCTGTATATCTATCAGAAACTTAAAATTGAGAAGGGTAGGCTTAATTGAATTTTATTGTTACAGATGAACCCACATGTTTGCATACAGATATGAGATTTCTGACAAACGATTGCTTTTAATACTAAGAGATGTAACGCACAAAGCACAGAACACTATCTATTGAAGATAAGCATAAGAAAAACAGCGGCAACCTTCAGATGCTCTCTCAGTGCCAAAGCTGTCTGATTTACAAACCTAACCATATCTTCCTTTTACTTTCAGATGGCATCTATACAGCACAAAAGTTTGCAGAAATTAAACTTAACCAAATAAAATGGATTCACGAGTAATTATGTGATGTGTCTTTGGGAAATGCAAATCTGCAGTGTTCTTCAAAGAATTATTTCCACAAAACTGCTATGACTCAGGTCGGGGGGCTGTAGGGAGAGTCTACTCAAGACAATAGCGTACATGGGCTCCCCTCTTCCTATGTTGCTTCCACATCTTATTTTCATATTTGGGCTCAGTGATCTGAATGTCCTCTTACAGGGATACTTAATTTTCTCAATCAAAACAAAAACTGAAGTTCTTCCAGATAATTTTGAATTGAATGCATAAATAAAATAATTGTTCAATGTGTTATTTTGTTTTTCTAAATGCACTAGTTGAATAACAAAAAAACCCTCCACAGTACAAGAGGGATGTGGAGCTGCTGGAGAGAGTCCAGCGCAGGGCTACAAGGATGATCAGGGGCCTGGAACATCTGTCCTACGAGGAGAGGCTGAGGGAGCTGGGCCTGTTCAGCCTGGGGAAGAGAAGGCTGAGAGGGGATCTCATCAGTGTATATAAGTACCTCAAGGGAGGCAGTGAGGAGGATGGTGCTGGCCTCTTTTCACTGGTGGCCACCGACAGAACTAGAGGTAATGGCCACAAACTGAAATGCCAAAAGTTACACAGGAACTTAAGAAAAAAATTCTTAACAGTGGGCATGACAGAGCCCTGGAACAGGCTGCCCAGAGAGGTTGTGGAGTCTCCTTCTCTGGAGATCTTCAAAACCCACTTGGATGCAGTCCTGTGCCACGTGCTCTAGGTGACCCTGCGTGTGCAGAGGTTTGGACTAGGTGATCTCTAGAGGTTCCTTCCAACCTTAATGATTGTAAACAGTTATACCTTTCCAGTTACGTTTATGAAATGCTACGCCACAGCTCTCAGAAAGATTCAATAACCTAAAACATAAGGCCTATCATTGACACTGCTATAAAAACAGTCCTGATCAACACTCTGGAAAGCTGTTCAAAAAAAAAAAAAGTTGGACAAAAAATCAAAACAATCTCACCATCAGCCCTTTTTAGTTATTTATATTTGAAGAAATTTATTTTAGAGACAAAGACATGAAGCCCAGAATTTACACAAAGAAATCACTAAGCTGTAATAGCTATACTACTTTCAGGTTCTTAAAGTAATACATAACACTGTATCATTTTGTAATATAAAGTCAAAACTATTGGCACAACACATTTCAAAAAGAGGTGCTTAAAACATATATAAGAAACATACAAAAGCAAAGTGTAATTTATTGCAACAAGCAAAATATGTTAAATCCTTTGTATAACCTGATTTTTTTTCCTATATTGAGTTTAATTAATAAAAGCTCTGTTAACCTACTCAGTAAATCAATGGATTAACTTGGATCCAAACAATTATATCTGATTAATTTGAAAAGCTTTCAAGGTATATTTGATGCATCACAAGCATCTATTTGTTTTCATAGTGATTTGTTCTTTTCATTTTATTTAAATTCATTTTTATTTCAGCTGGTGCGCAAACAAACCAGTAATCAGAAAGATAATACAAAAAACTCCCTGATACTAAAAACCCAGATGCTACAAGACCAGTGAGGCATATCATATCTGAAGACGTGAAAACAAGTGTCATTAATTATCACAGAAGTGTCCCTCCTGATAACAAGGGGAAAATAAATCAGAAATGGGAGACTTAAATGAAACACAAAGCGTAACACAAAGAACATACAAAGGACACCAAAGCAGAAGGCACAAGGCTCAGAATTCCATTCTTTACTCGTCTGCCATTCATTATTTCATTTGTATTATTATTTTTTTTCCATTCACAAAAGAAAGACTTAATAGGTTTTCTGGAGGGGAGAGGATGGGGGCAAAAAGGAAGCTTGGAGCTTTACACAGATAAATCACTTGAGGAAAGGATTTTCACATCCCAAAGGCAGAAGGTAAATAATGAGGGGAACAACTCTTTATTGTTCTCCATTTATTTTTCATGGGATTAGAAGAACTAGAAAAGGACACTGAAGAAAATGTAAAAAGACTAAAATGTGAAGGGAAGTTTAAGATTAAAATGAGAACCAATATGAAATTCTTTTTCTTGAGGGCGAGATGAAGAATGGTTATTACCATTATTAATGTAGGATACTAAGTACTAACATATACATATAGGGTACTAACGTAGACTAACATCTTCCAAGACTTACATTCATCTGTAGGATAAGATAAATGTATGTCAAGTTTTTTTCTAGAGTTCAGATGGTGAATCATATTTAATTCTACCAGAGATTTGTTGCTTTCTTCCCATGCCTATTCATCTTTCATTATTTTGGCTTCTCTTTCACCAGTGTTAGGGCAACCTGAAATCCCCATTTGGCTAACCACCAGTTACTCATTTTTTATCATATTATACAGTGGTTAAAAAAAAGAAAAAAACACAGAATGTATATTAATATATGCATTTATGGATAGTATATGTAATATATTGCTTTTAACAGTTCTATTTTTTTATACTTACCACAAATTTGAAACCATGAAACAACTTTTGTTTAAAATAACATGTATTAAAAGTTAAGTTACAGTTCCAAAAATGGCTGTACAAGGGTTCCTCCTATCCCCTCATCTTAGGTAGATTAGATAAATTAGTCTTGAGATTATGATCATTACAGGGAGCTGAAGGGGAAAGTAAAAATAATTGATAAAATCTTAAATGTTTATTTAGACTAAACTGACTTGCAAAGTACTATTTGGCTATGACAGCTCTCTAGCCCTCACTGTTGTTTTTAATTAACCTATTTGGGCTTCTCTTCAAAATGTGATTTGAACCTAGGAGCTTTTTTCCTAGGAGCTTCTTGCATATTTCAGTTGCTGATCTATTCTTTGGGCTTCTCTTCAAAACGTGATTTGAACCTAGGAGCTTTTTTCCACTTCTTGCATATTTCAGTTGCTGATCTAAGAAAAGCTCATCAGCAATTCTGCCATGCAGTGGTCCATATCCGGACTGTTTTTCTTTTTTTCTTTTTTGAAAGGAGAGAGAGCAGATGTGAAAAGACGTCAAAATAATGACTTGCCAAATCCAAACATTTGGCTGAAACACATTTGCCAGTTGTCAGAAAGACGGATTTTTTTTTTCTTTTTGAGGTGGAAAGAGGAAGGAAAAAAAGCAAGAAAGAGAAAGCCTAGAGAAGTGATTTTTAAACAACACCCCCAAAAAGGAGGACACTTGGGATATGGAGATGTGGGATATGGAGTGTCAAGTTCATTGCTGAGAAACTTAAATCAGGTACCTTAGCCTTGAGGCCCATATTCCTGTGGATTGCTGATTATGAGGCTTTTTTTAGTCCAATGACTTAATATATGCAGTAGGATAGCAAAAAAAATAAATTATATCTGAACTGAATTATTGGCATTCTGTGACAGATGCAAAGGTCTGACAGCTCTCCAAACATTCAGTCGTGCTGCAGAACAGAGCTCATGTGAGCTGAAACATGTTCCAGGGATGGAGAAACTACCACCCCAATCTCTCCCACATACATCTTTTACTGCAAAGAATTTTGTATGTATTCTTCTGTAGTGTGACACAACATAAACCCTGTCACATGATGTACTTTAATAAAAGCATCACCCTGAACATGTATGCAGACTGCAATTTAACACAGGTCCCTGCTTTTTAACATTCCCTTTGTAACAACTTTTTAAAGTTACTACAAAGTAAACACAATGCCATTACTCATCGTAAGTTAGAGTATGATTCAACACCTTGAGTGCTTGTCATGGCAACTGCTGAACAAAGGGATTATTATTACACATATTACACACTCATAACACATGCAGACTCACCAAAGGAAACCAAGTGATTCCCTGTTCCATAATGCTGCAACCAAAACTCCAGGCCATGGGCAGGGTAAATTGGATTTTAAAAGATTTTCTCTGACTATATTGCACCACTCAGATACAAGGAGACAAGAAAAAAATCCCCAAACTCACCTATCAGTTGAGTTTCATATCATATTGCACAGATCTTTTGGAGGCAAAGTTCAGTTTCCAACTTTTGAAGAATACCAAGAAAATTTGGAAAAAAATCAGAATTTTCAACAATTTTTACTTTAAAATTCACAAACTAAAAAAGTTCAGTCAAGTCTGAGGGTGAGGAGGACAAGAATTTTCTATAAATTCAGAATCGACATTACATTAGAGAATGTAAAAAGAGAGCAAGAGTACAAAAATATGATAGCAAACAAAATTAGAAGATGACAGATACAAAAGAAAAAACAAAAATCTCAGTCAAGCTCTTTGTCACTGGATGCTGTAGATGAGCCAAGGTCTAAAGAGGCTACAGAGCTGATCCTGTGAGTCCCCTGGGTCCTATTCAATTCAAAGACATTGTTCTTGATTCCAGGAGCCCAAAAATTACATGCCACTGGAAGATGCATTTCTAGAAAAAGTATCACTACCTGTCTGCCCCGCTCTTTCTCAAATACCTGCTCTTGAGTGACAGTACATAGATGCAGGTGGACCTTTGATTTGGACCAGTAGTTTTATCCCTATACCATTAGATATATCTATCTGTGCACTTGCTCTCATAGAACCATTATCAGTCCCAAGGAAACACATTCCCTGCATTCTAAGAATTCTAAGAATAAAAGCGAGCTCAGCTCCTGACCAGAGTGATAACCATATCCTAATTCACAAGCACAAGTGCCCCATCAGGCAATGGGGTGGCAGAGTAGACTTCAACCCACCTCTCCCTCCACCTTTCAGGGTGAAGCTATAGCAGAACTCACCCAGGGCATGCAGGAGTAACAGGAACCCTTCATAACACATCAGCAATGATCATACTTCATAGTTGAGTATATACCACTATATATTTAAGGTTTACTTTGAACCTATTCACAGGGGACATTTGCTGCAGGAAAGTCATCATTCCTTTTAGCAGTGTAGATGATGCCAGTCCAAAGGAAATAATCAAATAAGGTTGTGACAAGGCATGCAAGTAATGTGATTAAAGCACATGCCCGTGCAAACCTACTACTAGCCAGCACAACGGACTGGAATACACCACAATCAATGGAAGGGCCAAATAGCCTTTAAATGAGCTTTGAATGAAGGTCTGCACATGGACAGCTTTGTAGCTCTCCCTGAGCAATCAGCTGCAGATGTTTTGCTCTCCTCAGAAAACAGTTCAACAGAGGAAAAACAAAAACAAACAACACATGACAAAAATTGATCAAAATACTGTACCATGATGAGCCCGAAATATGGTACTTTTAAACTATCAGAATCAAGTTACTATGCCTTTAAACTACTTCCTGTATGATAATAGTATGATAATAACACTTCAGATGATGAATATGTCTTGATATTAATACTGAAAGGACTAAATATGTTCCACAAAAATTTTGCCTAAAGACATGCGCAAGTTCCAGAAGGCAAGGGTACATACTGTGGAGCACATCCTAAAATATAATAAACAGCAGAGGGAGGAAACAAATGGCTCCTAATAAAAGAAGCCTATTTTTAAGTCAGTCCTCTTTTTGGGTCTCTTACATTCATTTTTAGTTTTTCTCAGATGGTAGAGAAAATACAACAGTCTCTTATCAATCCTTTATATTTCTAGAATCAATTTCCCTATGGCATAGAACTCAATAGGAAATACATCAATATTAAATTATCACTTGCTTCAAGTATACCCTGCCATTGAGCCAGAGGTTGTTACTGCATTATAAACATATACTAGTTAAGATCATCACTGTCATAAAAACTAGAACTGCTGGAAAATAAAACTTACTCACAGAGCATCATTTATCAGCAGCCAATTTGTCATGGAGGCATCACTACCTGAGACATTTACTCTCATTGCATATGAATCCTCCTGCAAATTGATACACAGATGTAATCATAGTTTTCATGCTACACTGTCTTTCAAAATGTCCGCATTATCCCTATGGCCACTCCTCCTTTATCCAGAATTTCTGTGTGTGCCTCAGAGCCTCCTAAACTTAAAGCAGAATCCAGGGAATGGCTTCGGTGCCACCATGCCTTGCACATCAACCACGGCCAGCAGGATTCAGCTCTGGTGCTTCTCCTCTTAGCTAAGAGCCATGAGCAGTGTTAAATACAATAACACAAGGCAGCTTTCTCAGAGCAAGAGTGTTTAAACTTAACATTTGGAATTATAACAATAAGACATACAAAATCAGAAAGAGGTCTCCATGGAGGTCCACTTACTGTCTGTCATTCATGCAATTAAGAGACATGACTGTAACAGGCACAGATTTATTCAGACTTGTTCTAATTGGGGTCATTTTGACACCCATGGCGCTGACATGGCACAAATAGATTCTATCAACAGCAGTTTATAAAACATCTGCCCTCATGCTACGAAGATCCAAAAGGAGACAACCACTGCAAAAATATCAGTTGCTTCCTTGCTCAACAAAAACATGGCTTTTGCAGTAATATCAAACTATTTAATTCCCAGTAATGACTCAGGAATTTGAAGTGATGAAAAAGTACCGCATGGTTTTAATTTATTAACAGATAAAGAAAAACTCCCTCTTCAATCTTGCCCCATTTTGACTGTGTTTCAGCTTTGGAGTCAAAATAACAAACTACAACAGTTTGGGGAAAAATGGTTATTTCTTGTAAAACTTACGTAAAACAACACGTAAGGGAATACCAAAAGCTGTTAATTGTTTTCTGAATAGCTTTCCACTGGGC
>NW_010588162.1:102102-133154 GCF_000705375.1 Tinamus guttatus
ACAGGGAGAGGGCCAGGACAAGGAAAAGCAAGTCTGCAATCCTTTGGTACATTTTGAGAATGCATCAATGTGCACAAGTTCCATATTTGTGAAAGCGAAAATCCAAACAGACCCCAGCACTGAGGGAGAAATCAAAAGCATCTGATAAAGGTACTGTCTGCTTCATAAATGATAATCAGTCCTTCTAATGTTTCTTAATGTGATTTCTAACTATTTTTCAAGAAATCTGGGGAACAATGTTCCTGTCTCAAAAACAAAGAAACAAACAAACAAACAACAACAACAAAAAAAAATACAGGCCAGATTTCAGAGCAGTCAGAAAGCAAGCACTCTCTCACTCTCTCCTTCTGTAAAACGTTGGTAATGACCAACATTTTAAGATACGGTCTTTTAATTTGCAAGCTTTTGTAAAACACGGGAGCAGATAGGAGCGCTAGTAAAACAGCAGGTCCTGACCGTGTGCTTCAGTAAAGCAGTAATTGGGGTGACAGGCCAGAGTTCTCCAACCGCAAATGGATTTACTCCAGCTCTACCCGCATCAAAAATTCCGCTGGAATTTGAACTCCCTAAGGAAATCTCAGGTACTGATCCCTCAGTACCTGCAGATTATTAGCAGAGGACCCAGTATGGGGAAAGGTATCTAAAGCACATTTGCATAAATAAAACTCAAGAATAGCAGCCCTGCTCGCAGAAGCATTCATTACAGCCTTCGGAAAATGAGTCTGTTACCACAGTAACCCAGCTAATATTGGCTTTTCTGCTTGCAGGCATTAAATCCTTTCAACGCAGGTGCAAAGGATGAAATCACAGTTTTGGAGCAGGTGAACTTTCTCTGACAAAATTGTCACAAGTAGAAGAAACAGATATTATTAATTTTCACAGCAAAGACGTAGCAAATCAGTTAGAATCATAGAATCATTATGGTTGGAAAAGACCTTCAAGATCATCGAGTCCAACCGTAAACCCATCACCACCCTGCCTGCTAAACCATATCTCTGAGTGCCTCATCTACATGGTTCTTGAACACTGCCAGAGACAGTGACTCCACCACTTCCCTGGGCAGCGTGTTGCAATGCTTGACTACTCTTTCTGTGTAGAAATTCTTCCTAATGTCTAACCTGAACCTTCCCTGGCACAATATGAGGACATTTCCTCTTGTCCTATCAGTAGTTAATTTGGAGAAGAGATCAATCCCCGCCTCACTACAACCTCCTTTCAGATAGTTACTCAAACAAGGCAATGGAGGGGCTGGTGATATTCATAAAATTTGTACTGGATGGAACAGAGGCTGTAACAACACAATCCTACTGCTTTCAATTCAGAAATAACTCATACTTTGCAGAGAGTTATTTTGGTGATGCTTAAAACGAGCTAGAATTCATTTCACTCCCTTTCAAGTGTAGGAATAACAGGCAAAATATAGATCATTTTTGGTCAAGGGAGCAGCTGCAGTTCTGAACACAAATAAGCAGAAGACCTGTTGAGACAAGAACATTAATTCTTCCCACAGTTGTTTTCCAAAGGAAAAAAAAAATGCATTCTGGTGAGCATCTATTGTACTCTGAGAGAATTATGTTGTGCTAGACTCTCCTACCAATCTGGTAATATAAATAGGTTATATATAGATACATACTGTAGCTATCTAATTTTCCAAATTTAATGGCCAGTGATGAGTTCCAGGAGAAGATTCATTACCAATTCTTTCGAGAATTATTCTCAAGATACTCATAGATTGCTCATTTGTTCATACTTAATAGACTTTTTTTTTTTTAATTTCATACATATACTCCTTTTTGACTTGTATGTTAATTACAGTTCAAGAAAAAAAATCCTTACACAGCAGCAGTTTTACAAATGATACGCTCTTATATGACAGAGAATTTCCAGCGTCAATGTTCTATCCTGGAATTAAATCCTTTTTACACTATCCTTTTAATATAGGTAAATACATGCATGCTCAGGCAGCATCTGAGTCTATTAACTATACCACCTATAGTATCAAGGTATGAGAAATCTTTGCCAGGCTAAGGGCAAAAATGTTTTAGGGAAAAGACACCAAAAGATGCTTGTCTTAGCCCTGGGGCTGTGGATGAAGCCAGGATGCCCTGACCTCTAGGGAGAGAGGAATGGTTGTGTTTAACACAAGGTTAATGAGTCATTCTGCTTTCTCTCACCCTCTTACTGATTCAGGCATTTTAAACAAAGTGACACAGGGTAAAGGAAAGACGCAGGAAAAGCAAGACCAAGCAAAATCATGCATTTAGGGGAGGATAGGCTAATTTAGTACTTTTTTTTACTTGGCAGGAAGTTCTAGGGTCCACGTTTCAAAGTAACCAAAATGGCATTTTTCATGGCATAGAGATATCAGGAACAATCTAGCAGGGTCAGGCTTTCAAAAATGTTGGTTAAATCCAAGAAGACATAAAGTTTTAGAAATTTCAGAATCAAAGAAAAAGAAAAAGAAAAAGAAAAAGAAAAAGAAAAAGAAAAAGAAAAAGAAAAAGAAAAAGAAAAAGAAAAAGAAAAAGAATAAGGGCATCAAAACCATGCAGCATGAATCTGTGTTTAAATCCCAAACACCAAGTTGAACACAGGTAACTGATGCCTTTCAGAAATCCAGCTATGTTTTGCATGAATACCTCATCGGGTAGATGGTCTCTTTAAAGGCAGCATCAGAGTTTTTAACAAGAACCATTCTTTGTAAAACTCTACTGATTGACTCAAACATGCTTTCATCCTCTAATATCTCACTGACTGTATCTGCTGTGGTGTCACACTACTGATCTTCATCATCTTCAAGCACCGATGATAAGCAAACCAGGTGACAATATTCTAAAGTAGCCTCTATTTACATTTAAAACAATCAAAGATACTGTCACCTTCCCCCCGCCCCGCTGAAGCTCTCTTAAATCCATCATTGGTATCAGTTTTGTTAAATAATCACAGACCTCCAGTCTGTAACCTGTTGTCCTGATCATCTGTAACATATGTTACCAAAAGCGTTTGTGTATTATATTTGTTATTTTGCCATTTTCAAAAGAAGTTAGAAAAGTTATTTGCCACTAGAGAGCTGACACCATCCCACCTTTCCTTAAAGAGAAAGAACTCAGTATCATGCTTGATACTGCATGCAAAAACTCTCCATAATACTTTATAACTTTCTAATTTAAATTGATACCAATACCGAAATTCTGATATCAGCACTTAGAGAAGAGGATTGTAACTGAACTACTTTGTATGCACATAATCTTTCCTGGAGTGTTTAAGAGTGTCTAATCTCAGTCATTCAGTCTTTCCTTCCTAAATTTATGCTCATGGTTTAACATTCCCTAAGACTCTGGGTTATGTCAGTCACCTTAGTCATCAGTTGTATCTAAAATATATTCCATTAAAATAATGTGGCATACACTAAAAACACTGCATATAAATAAGCACTTTACATTTTAGAACTTTGGCATTTGCTATGTACTTGTACGAAAATAAAAGTCTTTCAGCCCTTCAACATTTTTTTTCTCTAGGCTAAATATGAAGTATACTGCAAGGTTTGACAGGTGTATGTTGGTTTAACACTTGTAAGACAAATAGTCTGAACCAGACACTGATTTCTGACTCTCTCCATTTTATAATTTAAGAAACAGTCACACAGTATATCCATATAGCATATTGGACTCAATCTTGAAATTTTGTAAAGACACCTAAGCAGGTGGGATTCCAACTCTGCTTCAAATAAAGGTGAAATATTCCTGGTATGAGGCTTTAATAAAATATTAAACATCAAATAACACAGCCGTTGTTCACCAACAATCTCAAAACAGATTTAGTTCACTTTCCTGTTTCCCTCTTCCATCTCAAAAAAAAAAAAAAGGCTATTTTCCAAGGTTTCCTGCAACATTTCTATGTCACGATCATTTTATTTAGCTTCTCCAGTCATATAATAACATTGCTATATATATAATGGCACATAAGCTGGATCCATCATAAAAGTGATGACATAGCTTTATATATTGTATTTGAGTCATGGATTTCTGTTCGATGCTTTCCATCCTACTATTTTATTATAGTTATTTCCTGTACTGGAATTTGTAAAATCTTAAATATTTTAAATAAAAATGATCTGTTTTTTAAATTTTACTAAAAACGTCTATCTAAACTAGCTTGATAACATTCTCTCAGCAAGCAAGAACATCTGACTTCTGCCAAAGAACTAAATAAATGGACAACATAAAAGAAAAAGCATTAAAACAAAAGAATAAAACGATGAAAAATAAAGCAAAATAAAACCTAATTATATATATTTATAAAATAACTTTAATAAAACTATGAAGCTTTCACCCTTCAAGGGGCTGTCACTGAACTGAGCTAGAAACTGATATTAGGGATCATCACTATAGCCATATTGGCCAAATCGTCCCATCGAGACCACACAAACTTGGCTGCCTGTGAATAAAACTGCAGCCCCACAACTACCTCAGACAACTGTGCTTAGGCAAACTGACTTCTCTGGAACTCTGAGCAGGATGGGTGCCTCTGGAAGAAAAAAGAGAGAGGGAGGGAGAGAGGGAGGGAGGGAGGGAGGGAGGGAAGGCAAGCAGGCTACTCTCTCCTTGGGATTTTAATTCAATTTCTCACTTCCCACCGAAGGCTTCCAACATTAACGACAGCTGGTAAACTTGTCTGAAGAAGTGCTGACATGCTGAATTATTTAAACAAGCACAGCTTCATGAAAAGATGTCTTCAAAAGCAGAAAAGAAATACTTTGTTGTGGTTATGTTGAATGTCTAAGAAGGCAAAAAATAAAAAACTTCTCCGAACATGCTATAGGTGACACCAACAAAGGAAGTTTTAGGGGAAGGTGAGAGGCTGAACCATGTTCTCAAAGAATGCTTTTACAGTTTCTTTAAATGTAGAGTAAAACTGGTGGAATAAAAATCACTTTATTGCACTTGCTAAGCTTGGAGTTCACTGCTGTTAAGCGGATGCAGCTCACTAATATCCTTCAAGTTTTCTGCTGCCATTCCACAGTCTTAAAAGTGAGGAGGGAAGGTGAAGAACTATGTTATAGTGATATACCCACTATTTCTGCTTGGGCATGCAATGCATAATTAACATGAAAGTAAATATGCAAAATAGCAATTCATTTTGATGCAGCAACTCCATCCTCCCATCCAATCTTGCTTCCCTGTCTCCTCCTCTGTTGTACAGCTGCCAAAACAGCTCCCTCCTCAGCACCGACCCCTGCGTGATGACCAGAGCAGCGTGACATCCAACAAGCAGCCGAGACAAGGTTTGGGATGGAAAGCAGGAGAAAAGTGCCTTCATGCACTGCTAAACTACCCCCCCTAATAGGTTTCCTCAAGCAAGAGATTCAACCAGTCATCTGCTTGCTAGGACGCAGCACAGTTTTTTTTTTTTTTTTTGGCATGGTATCTTTTTCGTGTTTAGCAGTGTGCTTGCTTTTGTTTTTGTTTTTTTCCCTTGAGAGCAATGAATCTTTTATGCAGCGGAACGCACCGTTACATACAGTTCGGCATTCTCCCCGAAGAGGTATAGTAAAAAAAAAAACAAAAAAACCACACACACACAAAACCACACTACGAGTCACAAAAATCACACAACAGGAAAATCTGGTTCTGAGTTTCAGGCTCTGAATCTCCCTGCACAGCTTGGCATCTGCCATCAATCTGATCTTTTCCTTTTCAGCTCAGAACATATGCCTCTTCGTGCATAAGACAAGATTGGGCAATGAATGACATCATCTGCATTTTTGTTAACCCACTTACAGTCCCCTTGACATTTGAATTTAGAAAGATAACTAGTTTTTCCATGTGCTAAACAAAGATAATCTCCTGTGTTTTGTTTCTTCTGGCAACCTGTACAAGGCATATGCAAATAATATAATTTATTTGCTCTATTTGCAACATTAAACATGGAATCCAGGAGGCAGCATGTAAAACTGAACTGCACAATCATTCAAGAATGAGATGGTTTCCAAAGATAGTTACATTACGCTTACATTTGCAGAATAAATAATTCAATCCTCATGCTCCACATTTAAATATTTATACAAATATACTGCTTGTCACAATTAGTTTGATTAAACTGTTAAGAAAAAGGAACTGTGCAAGAAATGAGACTTCATCCAGCAGGAGAAGCTATTTATATTGCAGTTGGTTATGCGAAATTACAGAAGCAGCAGTAGGTCAAGAAACAGTCTTCCAAATCCAGGCAAAGATCTGACACCCAAATCATTCAGAGCAGCTTTTGTATTTAGCTAACAGAAGACTCCAAACCTATTTTTCTCTTTGCCTCAATTTCTTATTTCTCCCATGGAAAATCTTATTTATAGAGTGAAAATGCAATTTATTTACAGATTTTATTTTTGCATGATTTAAAAATTATTTTCTTTCACAATATCCATACCACAAGTACTTGAATCAGGAGGGAAACATTAATGGAAAATCTTTTTCCTTCAATCCCAGGGGCATTTTTCAAGGCACTGCAAAAATAAAAAATAGTCTCTGAAAAAAGCCTGTGATCCTGTTTATATATCAGAATTGAGATTTTTTTTTCAAATCTATGTGAGGTCCAGCGCTCAAAAGTTCATGGGAAGAGAATTCCTCTCTCCATCTAAGAGGGAAAAAATCAGCTTATCCTGTCCCGCTGGCATTAACACTTAGTAACCAAAGTTACCCAAAGCCACATACATGATGTTCAGTCGTATTAAATGGAATTTGTATTCTGACTCTGTGAAATATTGGAACACTACTCTAACAAGACTCACGAGTGGGCAATTGGGCCACCTTTACCAAGGCGGTGCTTTTTGGTAATAAAAGGAAAAAAGGATGACAGGGGTTTATTCCATCAATGACTAAGTTCAAACTAAACAGCATCATATGATATCACTTAAACAACAACAGGCTAGTGGGAGAGATTCTGACAGACAAATATGACTGCCAAGCCAGTTTATGATTCAAGCTCAGCAGGACATAGTAAATGTATTTGCCTGTAACCCCAAGGGCCCTGAGTAAAGACTTGTGCACAGACCCAATGAACAGACTAAAAATGCCTCTTGTTTCTCCCAGGTTATTTTAACACATTGTGTGGAAAATACAAATAAGAGCTGGAATAGGAAAACAGTCACAAACGCCTGCTGTAGCTCTCCGGTACATGGCCATGCAACAGCAAAAAAAGTGCAAAGCAAATTGTCTAATACTGCCTTTAACTACCACTGACTCTAGCTGGACTTGATAAAAAGGTTTGTTTTATATTATGATTCAACAAGACATCAAACAAATTATAAATTGCAGGTATTACCACAGAACGGTTGAGGTTGGAAGGGACCTCTGGAAACCATCTAGTCTGATAGATCTAATCAAGCAGTGCCACCTGCAGCATGTTGCCCAGGACCCTGTCCAGACGACTGCTGAATATCCCCACGGTGGAGACTCCACATTCTCCCCGGGCAACCTGTTCCAGTGTTCTGTCACTCTCGCAGGAAATAAGTTTTTCCTCATGGGTTCCTGTGTTTCAGTTTGTGCCCATTGCCTCTCCTCATGACACTGGACACCAGAGAAGAGGCTGACCCTATCCCCTTGACATCCTCCCTGAAGATACTTGCACACATAGATAAGATCCCCCTCCAGACTTCTCCAGCCTAAACTATTCCAGCTCTCTCAATCTTTCCTCATATAAGAAAGATGCTCAGCTTTGGAGCTCTCCACTGGACTCACTCCAGTAGCTCCAAGTCACTTGTGTGCTGGGGAGCCCAGCAGCAGAGACAACACTCCAGATGTGGCCTCATCAGAGCCAAGTAGAGGTGGAGGATCACCTCCTTCAGTCTGCTGGCAACTCTCTTCCTAATGCAGGCCTTCTTGGCCTTAGGGGCACATTGCTGCCTCATAGACAACTTGTTGTCCACTAGAACTGCCAGGTCCTTCTTAAAATATCTTCTTGCCTTGCACAGCAACCTAGCGCTTCAGTCAATCACTCTCCCTAAGAAACAGAACAAGGTTAGTCAGTTAAATTCATTTAAAAAATGATGAGGAGTTAACACTACTGATAAAAACTGCCATCACAGACCATCCTCCCCACCCCCGCCAAAAAAAAAAGGAAAGAATGGAGAAGAATCGCAGTCTTCGCTGTTGCAGGAAAGTGTGCAGCCAAGGGAATTGTGCGTGATATAGGTATTTGTTAGCTTGAAGCTTTGAGAAAATGGATGATTAGGACCTTTCACCCTCTCCTCTTTCATTTCTCTGTCACCAAAATAGAGCAAAGAGCAACATTTCAGTGTCAGAGAAGGCAGCTACCAAGTATTTTATTATCATATTTATTAGTACCTGGCAAAACTTTTCCCCCAACAACTGACAGCCTGTTGAGAAAAAAAAAAAAAAAAGAATACTTGAGGTATTTGCTACATCTGTCAGCCTGCTCAACACAAGACTGAAACTACAGAAACATCCAGGGCATAAAGGGAATTATTGGAAATATTATTAGCAAATGGTTACCCCTGCACAGTCACTCTTTAAAGAACCACGCCATACTGGAATCTGAGATGAGCCCTCCCTTATCTTACCACAGCACCCTTGTTTATGCCGCTTCCCAAAACTCCTTCAATCAAGATACAATTTGTTACATCAGTAATGCAAGAGATCATTTAGAAAAAAATATTTGAGTCTAAGTCAGGGGAAAAATGAGAGACTGAAAAAAATGAGAGACTGAATTTCTAGTTAAAATTTTAATTTCTCTGATTCGCCTAACATAATGCTCTGTAGTCATCATCCCTTGAATGTAAGGTGTCTACATAATCAGAAAACAATGTTAAAAGCAAATCCATTATAAAACAAGAGACAATGATAATACTAACCAACAGTCCCTTCAGGAAAAGTATTTGCAATGACAGAATGTTTTCAGTTTATGTTCTCAGAGTGGTAGGATGTCCACTATGCAAATAACCAGAGCTTCTACCTTATATTATACATACAGTAGATATTCTAGTAAGAGTTTTACATCACATGCATGCACATTGCTAATTATAAGAAATCTTTCCTTGGTTGCAGATACCATGAGTTGATTAAAACATTTGCAGTAATGTAAGCAAAAGCAAAGCCAGGGCCTGTTCATTTCTAAGAATAAGCAAAAATGGAACAGGTAGAATCAATTCTGTTGTTTAAGGGATGTTGTCCTCATGCATATTAGGAGACAATTCGCATCAATGGCTATACTAATTTTGCCTTTTAAAGTAATCAAAAAGAGAAAGAATCCAAGTTCATGAAACTACACTGGTATATTTTGGAATTAGGCAGAAACCACCCATTGAGGTGGATTGGGAACTGGCTGGATGGCAGGGCCCAGAGAGTGGTGATCAGCGGTGCAGAGTCTAGTTGGAGGCCTGTAGCTAGCGGGGTCCCCCAGGGGTCAGTCCTTGGTCCAGTCCTGTTCAATTTATTCATCAATGACCTGGATGAAGGCACAGAGTGCTCCCTCAGCAAGTTTGCTGATGACACAAAACTGGGAGGAGTAGCCGATACCCCAGAGGGCTGCGCTGCCATCCAGAGGGACCTGGACAGACTGGACAACTGGGCAGTGAAAAACCTCATGCAATTCAAAAAGGCCAAGTCCAAGGTTCTGCACCTAGGGAGGTATAACCTTAGACACCAGTACAGGCTGGGGACTGACCTTCTGGAGAGCAGCTCTGCGGAGAAAGACCTGGGTGTCATGGTGGATGATAAGTTGACCATGAGGCAGCAGTGTGCTCTTGTGGCCAAGAAGGCCAATGGGATCCTAGGGTGCATTAAGAAGAGCATCTCCAGCAAGTCGAGGGAGGTGATCCTGCCCCTCTACTCAGCCCTGGTGAGGTTCAGCCTGGAGAAGAGAAGGCTGAGAGGGGATCTGATCAGTGTATATAAATACTTCAAGGGAGGGAGTGCAGAGGACGGTGCTGGTCTCTTTTCAGTGGTGGCCACTGATAGGACTAGAGGAAATGGCCGGAAACTGAAACACCAAAAATTCCATAGGAACTTAAGGAAAAATTTCTTAACAGTGAGGGTGACAGAGCACTGGAACAGGCTGCCCAGAGAGGTTGTGGAGTCTCCTTCAAAACCCGCTTGGATGCAGTCCTGTGCCACGTGCTCTAGGTGTCCCTGCGTATGCAGGGGGATTGGACTAGATGATCTCTAGAGATCCCTTTCAACCCTAAGCATTCTATGATTCCATGATTCTATGAGCCTGATTCATTAAAGTAACCTCATATCTAATTCAAGTAGTTTTGACAGGTCCGCTAGGCCCTAATGTTGTATCTCAGGAGAGATTTTATGGAGATCAAGAAACCTAGGGAAACAAGCTCCTACTGTCTTTATGAGTCTTCCTGCTGTACTATTCTTAAAATTGCTCCACAATGAGGAACAGGATAAAGAGCACAGAAATCCATTAGCTTGAGTAAAGATTAAGGACACTACTAATGTATACTCCTTATTTGGTTAAACATTGTCTTGCATAATCATTTCTTGCCAATGTTTAAAAATTAATCTTTAGGATATAAAAGGAGTTAGGTTAGGACTAATTAAAATGCTATTATACAAAATATACTGAACTTATTTGGCTGAAGGTTAGAAAACAGGGTGATCTCATTGGCAGTTGTTTGGCTGTAGACACTCATCTTAGTGAAATCTACATTTTTTTTTTAAATCTGGAAAAAGCCATAACACACAGGGACACTGCAGAGAGCAATCCTTCCCTGTATACCATGGTGTTCTTTTCATCGCTAAATGACTACTAAATCATCTACTTCTCTCTCACCTTAAAAGCAAGACCTCATGACTCAATAATGATAATTAGCCCCAAACTCTGAACATGTTGTTTTAGAAGATCTTTGGAAATTCTCACACTTCCAGTATTTATCACAATTATTTATGCTGTGGACCTATTCTAAACAAAGACTTATTTTAAACAAGAGTCAAATTAGCATGTTTCTTCTTGACATTTTTATAGAGATCATACACTAACAGAGAAGCAGATGGTCTTAACATCTCAAAGATAACAGCTTCAGTAACATGGTAAAGATGGTGCTTTCTGCACATCTTCTGTAAAGATGGCTCTCTGAATTTGTACAGCAAAACGTTTGGTTTGCATCCTGAATAAAGTTTATCTATCTCTGCTCCTACCTTTTTTTTCAATGCTAAGGTAAAGGAATTTGATAATTATTTATTGATACAATAAAGTCTGCCTAATTATTCCTATAGACCTTTTTCCTTGATCATTCAATTGGCCCCAGATTGCCTTTATTGGATTCAATTACATTTTCTCAAGAGGAAACTGTAACCCATTTACTATATATGCTTTCCAAAATTTTGAAGGTACTGGTGGGGAGGGAAGTGGTTTGAAGGAAAAAGTCTATTGATTTGATAAAGCTGCATTCATTGTTATAAAAATACTTCTTTAAGCGCATCGAAGTGTTAGCATCAAAGATGCGTTTTGATAGGGCACTTGTTAATATTCACAGAAGCATGGGGTAACTCTTGAGTCAAACTATTAGCATACAGTACATGCACAATTATGACATATATGCTATTTCCTCAAACTTTCTTAGGAAGCTCAGGCATGACTATGTATATAAATTCCACACTTTAATTCTGGAGTATGCTTTCAACATTAACATGAAATATGCATTTTGATGACACAAGATAAGGTTCTGAAATTCAAAAATGCAATCCATGTCAGTTCTGTATCGTGTTCAGATGCATAGCAGTTCAGAGACAGTTACGATACAGAAGCCTGACAGACAGATACCTACCTGAACAGCCTGCTGGTGCAGCGAAGACTTTTTTTATGCAGTGTTTCCACTGCACCATCCAGTCACATTCAGCACTGTGGTTAAACTGTTGCAAAGAGGAATGCACTTGCCATACTTAGAAAGTCTACAGAGCACACTGTTCCTTCTGGAAGAATCACTCTGTGCTTCAGCAAATGGGCCGTAAAGATCATTTCCTTGCACGTTGTAGTCAGCGCTAGAACACTCCAAGCAGAAGCTATCATACTTGACCTGAATCTTATATTTCAGTGCAACTTACATCTTATTGCAAAATAAATAATAAAATTAAGCAAACTACATGTTTCCAGACAACTTTTTTGGGGGAGCAAAGGGGCAAACAAAATAACTGGTTATAATACAACAATATGTTGAAGTCAACATATCTGGTGTAAATTAGGTGAAGCTCAATTCTTCATCATCAGCTCATTATAGGAATCGCACCCCGCAAGTAACAGCAAATAAAAGGAGGCAGACACACCTCAGTGCAACATGGCAAAATTCTAGGTTGTAAACTCAGATAGCTCAAGGAAAAGTTTTGCCAATACATAAAGAATGCTCAAGTCAAGGAAAAGTAGACTTCTAAATCTCTGAACACAGCCTTCAGAATCTCCAGCATTAACACTATTTGTAAATAAGGCTATATCCATTGTACTTGCCCGGGAAATAACATCAGACATTTCAGGAGATCAGACTTAAGAACAAAGAAATAAAGAAATAGTAGGAAAAATGGTTATTTGAGGATATATTTATTTTTAGGAGAGCAAAATCTAGCTACCTGAAGTCTGCAGCATGATTTATTTTGGATTTTCTTTTTTAGGTTGCATTCCACACCATACCAGAAATATTGCACATGATACTATCCATAATACATACATTTCAGTTTTCACTGATGGCTAGCATTTCTGTTATTTAAATGCCTACCAAAAAGAGACAATATTCAGTTCATATATACACACATTGGATACATATACATAGATTCATATATACATATCATATGCTCTCCTGCTCTCCTTTTGGCAAGGTAATATTTGGCTAGAGAAGTTTCCTTGTAGTAGGAGAAAAAAAAATCACTGGAAAAAAATAATTCCACATTCAGTAAGGATTTTGACTAGATATTCAAAAATATCCAACCTATGGATGTTTTTTGTGCATCTGCATGTATGTGCATCCGCAAAGAAACGTATTTAAAGCCTTTGTCTTTATGGCCATATTAGTTCAATTCGTATCAGTGGGGAGGAAGCAATACTTTTCTCTTACACCCTACTTCTCATCTACCATAGATTTTTTCATAGAGTTAAGCAACTAATAAACTGCTAAGCCTTGAAAGAATTCAGAGGAGGATAAAGACTTGTTGTTTCATCTGGGTGTCTTCTTCCTACCTAGGAAAGAAGTGCTGCATATTGGACCTACTTGAGAAGAACTCTGCTGATATTGACAAGGATAGTATTAGGGATGAGCTACATAAACAAACTAACATAGTTAGTATCCTCTACCCCCAAAAGAATAATCTCTCTCTCCCTCTTAATTTCCTGAAGCAAGTTCCTCAGTGCACAGTATTGGCATAATAGTATATTTTGAGTCTAATTTTATTAAAAAAAAAACACTTACAATAAAATTACTGTATTCGAAGTACATATATTGATCTACCAGAATACGACAGAATTAAAAAATATTAATTGATGTAAGCATCTTTGTGTATCTAGCACCTGGAAAAATGAGTTAGAACAATTTATAAGCTAGAACATCAGATAGGGGATGTCTTCATGGCTTTCGCTACAGGTTTTTGCAGTATCTTATGTTAATGATGGAAACTAGTACTTGCTGGCATTTGTTCTAGCAGCAGTTCAAGCAATTTATGCATCAAAGTACATAGTTGCAAAAGTATGCAGATTCTAGCTGTGAGAAATCCTGACCAAGAACTGAATTAATTCTGCTTCTATCACAAGCTTGAGTAACTAAATTCTTTTCCATTATCAAAGACTGCCTAAAATATACTGTATGCTTTACATGGAAGAATCTCATTTGGCTGTATACAAGGGAACTTGAAAAACACAGTAAAATTTTACAAACCAGAATAAATAGAAATGTAAGTATAATTTTCTACTCTGTAGCAGGCATTACAGCCTTAGTATTTCAGCCTTACAACTTGACCCAGGGTAAAAAAAAAAAAAAAAAAAAAAGTGTAAGTTTAAGTGAAGGAGGTGGTAGTATAAGCTGTAGGTGCATAAGCTGTAGGTGCAAATTAGAACAATACTCCTTCAACCAACTTACCTGACAGTCATAAAGACCAACTACTTGCACAGTAAAGTGCTCCATGAGCTCACAGATCTGAATGCTAAAACTCTTCCAGCTACTATAAATAAAATTTGGGCAAGAGATGTGTGAGAGATATCTAGTGATCAAGGTATCCAGACAACATTTAAGTCTCTGCTTCAGTGAATATTTAAGCATTTTTTATATAGAGGAATATTTAAGCATTTTACATATACAGCTGTATATTAAAATAAATAAATATTTTTTTAAAAGTATTTTAGCTTGTCTTAATTTTAAGAGACTGAGTCTGAAGTCTGAGCAAGCTTCTGCCCAAGTCACCTCTGGTGGGGCAGTTATCCCATCCAAAACTAGGCTATTTTCTAATGCTAACAATTTCTTTCCTCATCTGCTCACTTGTTCATCTTCCCCGTAAATTTCTGGCACATCTTCCTGACATTCTTTTAAAAGCAGACAAAGTCAAAGACAGACAAATGTTTTAATTGACAAGAGTTCAATAATAATAAAAGAAAATAGTCTTCAGCTCTCCGTTTGCAGAACTCAGTCTGAAATTGCATTATTTGTGTTGTAACAGGTAGGGACCTGTGCCCACTCACCATCCTTGGATTGGAGACAGAAGTCAAAGGACTACTCTTTTCAAATAGACTAAATTGCAAACTAGAAAACAAATCCAGTATACAGTTGTCTCCCTGACATCTATTTACACAAAGAGTACATTACTCCAATGTTTTTTGATGCTTCTCTTATGTCCTATAAAATGACCCAGTACTCACAGAAAATCAGAGCTAAGGACCTGGACTTGAGTTTTGAGATTTTTGCACATAAATAAACAAAAACTAAAATAAATCTTAGAGTATGAGAGTTGAGCAAGCTATAATTTTAACATAGTCAAAGAATTGCAAAGCTGGAGGCCCAGCTGAACTCCCACACTCCACAGGAAAATAACATCCTCTTAAATTAAGCATCTTCTAAAAACACAGCTTGATATGTATTTTCAACTTCAATGGCAAGAAGTAATGCTTCCAGAAAGGAACTAATTTTTCCAGATGGAAACATGGAGAGTTGAGAGAAAGGAACCTGACATGTACATAATATATATTACAATAAGTAAAAGGGTTAAAAGAATCTTATTCATTCCCTGTGCTATTAGTTTCCATTACTTTAGTTCATGAAATACGGATTTGACACAAATACTGAAATAAAAACAGAATACCAAAATTAAATTAGAAGCATAATCTTGTATATATTTTTACAGAAACAAAATATAAAATAATTTGTGAAGCACAGAAGTGTAAGGAAAGGGGAAGAAAACATTTATTCTGAATTCATATAGCTGGAAGCTGTTTATTAGGAACAATTGCCCTGTTGACAGAATGAAAAGAAAAAGTGCTCTTACTATAAAAACCAACAAAAAAACCCAAAACAACAACAACAACAAACACCAAGCCCGGTGTGCTCTTGTTTGCATCCGATATATTATTATCTCCAGGAGATACAAATTTCATCTCAAGAGGCAATTCGCATAGATTGTAATATAGGGAATTCTGTTTAAATATGCAAAAGAACTTTTTCACTGTGGTAAAACATCGGAATGGGTTGCTTAGAAAAGCTGGGGAAACTCCATTCTTGGAGATACTCACAAGCTCTCTGGACACAACACCGGGCAGTGTGCTCTAGGTGATCCTGCTTGAGCTTAGGTGATCTCAGGGGACTCTTACAACCTTAACTATTCTGTGCGATTCTGTGATCTTTTCCGTATTTATTACTTTGTTCCAACTTGCATTCAATTAAAATTTTACTTATAATAAAGTAAAAGTAGTTTCGCTTTAGTAAAAAAGTATATTGTAAGTAAATATATAAATTAGAATGCTGTTACTTTTGAGAAGTAACAGCATTCTAATATGCACTTTAAAAGTTTTTTCTCTTTTTTTTTAAGGAAAAAATGTTAAGGTTTCAGAAAGTTCAGTAGAGCCCACCTAAATATATAGTACTTGTTTGCACTGCAACAAGTTAAAGTCCAGTTTAGCCTTCATAATATTCCCTGCTCTTCCAACTTTTCAAATCCAATCATTATCTAATTAAAATACCATCTGTCTGTAAAGTGCCCTGACGTTTTCATGACTCAGCCTTTGTTTTACTATGTAGTTAGAAACAAATGACCATCCTTCGAGAGATGCTATAAAAATAAATAATATATATGAGTTCAGAATGATTTAGGATCTTTCTGTAATGACTTAATATTTCTCCTTGCAAAGCAAGGCAGTATATTTCAGTAGCCAAATTTGAAAGGATTAGGTTAGCCAGGAGTATCCAACTGATGCCACAGGTCACAAATAATATTTGAATGATAGACAGGCAATAATATGTGGAAAATAATGCTACTAAAACAAAAGTAGTTTAAAATAATTGTAGCTATCATCTGAGGTTTATTACATGTTAATTAGGCTTAACGGACATGCTTTTAATTACTTATTCAAGCGCTTGAATTACTTATTCAAGTATTGTCTTTTCATTCAGTAGTCTAACCTTAAGTGTGCTCATGTGGTTATCCATAGGGAATGAAATCCATGCATATTCACTGCTCATAAATCTTTATGCTCATTTCATCTCAAACTTCTCAAACATTACATTACCAAAAGAATATCTGTCTGTTCAGTCACATTGTTTCACTTTTCCGTGTGCTCTCTCTACTGTACATACATTGCCTTATATTTAGGATCACAGCACAGGTTGTCCTTATGCATTTGTACTAGGCTTAGCCTGGCGGGGTACCAGTCTGTGACTGGAATCCCTAAATATTACCATAACATAAACGTTAAATTACTTCCTGTTCTCACAGAAGGTATAATTTCATGCTAAATCTAACCAATCTAACCACATGCTGCTCCTGAAAGCACATTTCCACTTTCTCCTACAATGTCTCTTGCACACCAGAGTTAGTGATCACATAGTTGTAGAGCAAAGGGAATAAGCTTGATGGTCCAATAAATGTTGGACCTCTTGTTTTCATCAGTTAATTCTCAATGAGAGATATCAATATGACCCACCTGCAGGCTGCACAAGTGCAAAAGGGCTGAAGCTGCAGCAACCTGGGGGCTCAGATAGGGATTAAACCCTCAGCTAGATCTGACCAGCCTTAAAAAGAAGTTGCACCCTGACAGAACTGAAAACAATTTTTGCAGTGCATTGGTTGATCGTGATAAACATCACAATAAACTGGTTGGCATATCCATAAATGTAGTCAAATAAACATTGATTTTTAGTTTAGTCTAAAAGGTTAATAGCGGAAATCTAAGGAAAACACATTTCAAGAATAATAGAGAACAGTCAGTGAATATTTTACAATATGTATATGTTTTTAAAGATACTTTTTCACTTACATTACTTACTTTTTCTTCACTCTTCAGCTCCTAGTAACCTGGGAGGAATTGAAGATTGATCTCAATGGTCAACATGTTGAATGGAAACTAATCCCTGACACACATTCTCCTGAGGGAAAGGTTTCCTCAACTAGTCAAGAGATAGAGGACTTCTGTGAGATTGGCTTTTCATTTTGAGAAATTCCAAGTAATTACTCACAATATGCCGAGCACTACACCAAGCTGCTGATGAAATTCCCACCTGGCTGTATAGATATGCAGTCCTAGTTTCAGACCCACGACAGTAAGAATCATGTGAAGTAACGCAATGACAGCCATCAATCAAAGAAATGGGGTAACTTTGGAAAACATATGCCACAGGACAGAGTCCCTGATTAGAGACCTGGCCTTGGATGCAGATTCAATTCCTTGCTGTGATAAAAACCTCTCAAGTTAACCTAGTGCTAAATCTAGAGAACGGCTGAGAGTATTATAACATCAGAACTCGGAAGACCAAAACTTACATGTGTGGGCCTGAATCCACAAAATGGCTTTAAAAATAATCCAGTAAAGGACTTAGCTATCTCAAACTAGGCATGGTAATGTCTAAATCATGCCTAGTAAGATTGACTAAAGTGCAGAGCCTTGGAACAGGCTGCCCAGAGGGGTTGTGGAATCTCCTTTGGAGATCTTCAAAACCCGACTGGACGCCACCCTTTGCCACTTGCTCTAGGTGTCCCTGCTGGAGCAGGGAGGTTGGACTAGATGATCTCTAGATGTCCTTCCAGCCCAACCATTCTGTGATTCTGTGAATAGATATAGAGCAAGCCCACAATGCACAAGGAGAATTTGTTACTCCAGGGATAAAGTGAGAGACTAGTGATCCCAGTGGGAAGTCACAAAAAACTAAGGAGCAGGAAGTGTAGCGAACAGAGACTTGAGCTCACCTCCTAGGAACTTTGATCTACTCAGTATCCAGATAAAAAGTAAGGCCTAAAAGCCTTTTTTTTTTTTTTTTCAAAGAAATGAGAAAGGGAAAGGGGGCTTCACATTATTTTTTTCCTTTCTGAATGGTGGCAATAATTGTTCTCTAGGTGAGCTCCAGAATTCCAGCACTTCCACCAGAACTTTGACTTTTTGGCTCAGTGCCCTCTGCAGAGCCTGGGGATTCAAAGGCACCATTTGGGATGGGACATCTTCCTTTCTGAAGCCTGGCTCCTGTGCAGATGGCACCAGAAGAAGAGACTACGACATGGATGCCTAACAGCTGACAATGTCCCAGACAGCTCAGGCCCTGTTCTCAGGGACTTCCATTACACTTTACAAGAAACCACCAGTAGATAATATGAGCAAATACGACTTTTTTTTTCTTATAGGTGATGGCAACAGACCTACTGTACAAAACAAAAGGGTAAATGTATTTACAAGAAAAATATTTAGGAAGACAAACAGTCAAAACCTAAAGAGTCGATTTTCCCATATCACCAAGCCCAACATATGATCCAGGCCATGAAATAAGGAAAAAACTTAGCCACATTTCACAGTCCCCTTCCGAATTCCCTGTCCTAAAATCAACATGAGCTGGGAGTTAAGATATGCAAGGAAAAGCCCACAGGCACACACTGTGGCAAGTCTCTTCAAGGATAATTTCAGCACTTTCAGAAAGATGTATACATGTTGTGGCCTTTAACCATTAGATTAAAAGCTAAAAAAAATTCTTTTTTTCTCATTTGCAAATCTCGATTATTGCATGCATCTACCAGAGGTTTTACAAAAGTATATTCAGCAGAATGCTTATTTCTCTCCCTTATTTTGTAAAAAAAGCAAGCAAAGAGAAAAAAAAAGAAAGAAAAAAAGGAGCACAGAAAAAAATATATTTGTTTCTGCAACAAATTACTCAAGAAAGCTATAACATTTTTATGTATATGTCTTACCAGAGCAGCACTGGTTTGAATTTAGGTTGAGTATATTTAAGTAGAGCCTCTGAAGGTTTTTAGAAAGCCTAAAATCAAAATCAATGAATAAGTAATGATCCAAAATTATGTTACTGAAGGATAACTTATATTTTAGACACACCTGATCAAAAACAAAATAAAAACAGTCTGATGTGTCGATCCATAAACCAAGGTCACACTGAAAGTACTCATTATCTAACAGACACTAGTTAAAAAATTGCTTGCTACTGTAGCCCTGCTTGCCATGCTAGCACACATTTCACAGAGGAGGCACCAGCACAAACCTCTTGTAACACAGCAGAAGCCACCGAGAACACAACTCTTTCTGTTGTGTACTTTAGGCAATAGCTTATTTTTTTATATAACCTGAGCAAAGAAAAGCTTGCTCAGGTTTTTCACTGTCGCCCCAGAGCAGACCTCCAAACGGGATGGGTCTTGCAGACATGGGTTGCAGAGGTGGCCCCATCAAAGAAGAAAGGTAACATCCACAACAGTAGTCATCTTCACAGGTTCATGGATAACTTTCTTGTATGCAAATGTGTATGGTGAGCTCACGCCAGCATCTGAAGACTGGCATATCCTGAATCTTTTTGAAATGTGCTTGTTTTAGGCAGATGCCAATTTTGTTTCATCAGTCCTCATGGAAGAACTTCCTATGTGGCTTCTTGAACACACGAACTATAGTGCATGTGAGATATTTAATCTATTCCAGGAGCCCAGCATATAGAAAAAAGTAGAATTAGACAATGTCACCTATTTTTAACATTCTAAAGGGAAAAGTCATTTACCCCTTACTCTTAACTATCAAATTTAATCCAGAATTGAAATGAACAAGCGGATCTACTTCTCTCCTCTCTAACATCATGCATGCTCCTTAGCATGCCCTACTGCTCTGATTTTAGTGGGTTGTATCTTCACAAGCGACCCATAATTTAAATCTAAGACACTAACACAGTGTTTATAAAACATTGGACAAATACCTCATAAGGCAATGTCCTGGGCCTACGTGCTATTTTACAAATCTTACACTAAGATTTTTGACAGAAGAACGGTCACATCACGAAGCAGGAAACAAACTAGTATTACAGTAGGAGTACACACTCCTACTCCTGTTACACAGGCCTCTAGAAGTTTGTCTTTATCTCCTGAAAGCCACAAACTTTCTTGTCTTTTAAAACCCTTTTTTCCTTTATTTTTTCCATAATATATATCTTACCATAGAAAAACAACTAGTTACCAGAAGAAACTGAGTTTGCTCATTAGCTCATTTACCAGTGACAGTTGTTGAGATGATTTTTTCCAAGTGGGTGGTTCACTCTCAAAAAGACTGCAAAAGACAACCACGCTTTTTTTTTTTTAATTTAAAAAAAAAAAAATCTCTCCACTGCAGGAGTTGTTGATAACAGGCTCTCTTCTCTTACAGTTCTCAGACAAGTATCTCTAGGTACAGGCAGATAACCCATCTACTGAAATCTTTCCAGCAGTTCATTCTGTTTTTGAACTTCGGAATGAATTCAAAAACTACTAAAGTAAATGAAAAAATTTCCAGGATTAGAAAATTAGAAATGCCTCTGACATTTTCTCTCATTTCAGGTCTTTCATTAGCACCGATTCTCCCATGAAACTAAGTACCATTATTGTGTTGCTAAGTATGTGCTTACAAAAATCAAATCATAGCTGAAAAAGGAGTTGTTTGTGAGGGAGCTAGGTCAGAACCCTGAGCTTAGTACAGTAAATAGCTGAAGAGGAGTATTGGCTCTAAATACTAATAAAGATGATAATCATATAAAAATTGTTCTGACACTGTTTGCAGATATGCTGCACAAATAGACCAAATCCTATGTAATTTAAAGCTTTTTTCAAAGTTGCACACCAACTATCCATGCTACTAGAATGATCCTAGAAACAACAGTACTGGTCGTCTTCTGCCTCAATAATTAATGCCAACAGATTTATTTTTCTTTTTATTTTCTTTTTTTACTCAGAATCTTGCTGTAACTGTAACTTAATTAATTTCTCAAAAATCTAAAGATTTCAGAAATGGCAACTCATTTAAAGCTAATTTTCACTTACACTTCCCCAAACAAGAAAGCTTATATATTTAGCACGACTTAATGCAAGGTGACAGGCTCCGAGATGCTTTATGTCCTTGGGTCACTGTAACTATCATCAATGACAAGCTGCGCCCTTTAGAATGTGTGACTAAGTGCATAAGCCTTATTCTGTATCTATTGTAACCATCTTCTGAAAGATTCCTATATTTATAACTTACATATATGAAGCACAGCTACTTGCTTAAATCTAAAATACTATATTTAGTCACTCACTTGGGCTTCTATTGAAGTTTAAATAAATACTCCATGCTAATATTGCAAATATGTCCCTGTATTTGCAAGGAAATGGTGCTGTAGGATTCTTGGGCTCAGTTTCCTTCACATGAACTCAGAAGGACTTTAGTGACAAAAGAGTTATTTCTACTAGCATAATTATGAAAAGAATTGGATGCTTTCTTCCTAGATAAAAGGCAGGTCTTTGGTCTAACCAGAAATTCCTTCCAAGGCATCTTCTATATTCTGTTGCATTTACCATGCTCTGATATTATTATTGTTATTGTTAATTCCTTACCCATACTACAGTAGATACCTTACATATGAAAGCTAAGCTCTAAAATACGAATTCGCATCCAAACACAGTGGTAGAGAGATTTTAATAAGAGGTAAATTATGCTTTACTTGGCATTATAATAGGGCTGTTCACTGAAAAAGTTAAATGTTTTGCAATAATCAAAGTATTTTCAATTAAACTACAGAAAGCATTGCACTGAAAAATTCCTCATATAGTATACTGATACACAAAGCAGAGATGTCTATTTCACCAAGGACTACAGAAAGTTTAATTTTATGCATATTAATTTTCCCTACTCAGAACCCTTGTCATCTCTGCTACTCATACATACTGAAATCTTAGACAGAATTAATTTCCTCAGTATGCAGGACTCCATAGGCTGTGTAGTCCTTACATGGAGACAGGTAGAGAGATGATGGGAACTTAAAGACTTGGGAGCAAAGAGACATTCTACCCACTGAAAAGAGAGCAAATAGACCTAGCTAACCTTCTGTACCTGCATAAAGCAAAGCACAGTCCTTTACTTTGTAATAACTGCAACAATTTCCAACACAGATTTTACTTCTCACACAGAGTTGCAAGAGATATAGGAATCTCTGGAAAATGGTTCCTGACGCTGGTCCTGTGAGATTGCTGAACTGCGCTGACAAGTAGACTGAGAGATGAGCGCAGCACCTCTGGCCTGAATTTTTGCAGTTGCTGTCAGCTAACACACACTACAGATTCAATGCGTCAAATTATTTGAAACTACATTCATGTGTGCACACACAGAGAAAAAAGTACAATTCTCTTATAAAGCTGTACATGTCGGCAAATAACAGTTGCAATCTCTGTCACCTTTCCAAAACTCCCACCCTCCATTTCTGCAAAAGCATTAGACAGATTATTTTTAAAGTGTGTTAGCTGTGACAATAACACAAATATGTTCATTTCTTGCAAAGAGAGAAAATTACCCATGGCTCAATACGCCTCTTTTTTAACTATGGCACACTAGAGTCTATACTCTAGTAGAATTAGAGATCTATTCAATTTTTCATCAATAGTTTAATACTCTTGAAGGAGTAAAGACCACTCAACAGACTCACTGGTGAAACAGTGAGGACCTGGAAACCACACGTCCTCCATTTCCAGAATCAGTTATCTTTTGCTCCAATCAAAACATCGTTCTGATGGTTCTCTTCAAAGCCTGAGTTGAAGCCAATATCATGTCAATGTAAGCAGTCTACAAACACAACATGTTGCATAATGACTGAATTAGCAGCATTAAGCCTTATCAGAAAACTGATTCAAATCAGATCCTACCTTCCTCTCCATCCCAACAGTCACAAGCACAAAGTCCATAACACAGGGAAAAGAGTTAAATACCAAATCTAGTAAAATTCTCATAAAGAAAAATGATGTTTTATAAATCATGCAGTGTTGCTAGCATTTTTTAATATTAACATTATTTCTTTTACCACACAGATTGTCTCATGACTGTGCAACAGTCAACAATGCCCACAGTTAATCTATGAGGATATGCTATACAGATATGCTATGGATATGCTGAAGATATGTTATAATCTATGAGGATATACATACATATATATGAAGATATATATTTACAAAGATTTTTTTGGAGTGGCAGTGGAATTGCCCACTAGGTGTCTGTAAAAAACTGGAAGTAGAATTTCAGAAACTCCTACTTTGCATCACGTATTTTGTTGGATCCGACATGAATAAACTGGTGTTTCCACATGCCTTATGCTTCCGCTAGTAAGACATTAAGGGAGTGTATAACTGTAGTCAATTATTTCTTCAAGCTCAGTAGCTGTCCAGCATCTTACTAATACACAGAAAATACTAGGAAAGATGATTAAGGGGCATGTGATCCTCAGATAGCAGATCCTCAGATAGCAGATAGCAGAAAACAGGGGCTGTAACTAGTCCTGCCACACGAGGCACATTTATGCCAGGAATGAGGCTGAGTTCAGAAAGACAGCTGAATGAAGGTAAGTTTAGATAAAACTTTGTTGAGGAGCAGTCATGGGGAATGTACTGAGAAACAATGAGTATGTGCAAAGGAACAGGCTGTCTTCTCCCACACATTTGGATGACAGGGGAATGAATATCCCACCTGATGTCAGAGAAGGGGGATTTCTCTGTGTGAACCTTGCAGCATCCCATCTTCACTTTACACCCGCCATTCAAACGGAAGTGTCAAGAGGTTTAATATAACCCATTATAAGCAGTTATTTTGGAAGCCATAAAATAGAATATCAAAGGAGCTACCATATCGTTCTAAAAGATGATAGGGTACTCAGTAGGACTGAAACAAAAAAGCCCTGAAAGCATTACATGCCAAAAAAAAAAAAAACCTCTTTAAACAATCTTAGGCAGTAGCAAACCAAATGGCTTGTGCAGGCTAGCTATATTTTACCAGAACATATAACATATCCACTACCACAAAAATACAACTGGTTAGAATCATTTTTTCTTAATTTAACAAGTATCTAATAATGGAGGAGGCAAGGAGAACTTGATTCTGTCTAAAGCTGCCCAGCTTCATTCCCACTGCTAATAAGTCACAGTTGTGGCAAAAAAAAAAAAAAAAAAAAAAAAGGATATAGGCACTGCTAGCTTTGTTCAAGGTGTTTTGACAAATTACTGAACAACCCCAGTTATTCAGTACCGCATTTATTCAAGATTATTTATAGGCTCCCTCCACCTGCTCATCCCCTCCTTTTCACTAAAAAGACACATCTTCAAGCATGACTAACTGGGAAGGAGAACACAGGTATTCTCACTGGTAATTACATCTGTGGTAGACTGTCAGCCTTGCAGCTTCCTCCAGGGCTCCAAGCGTCACCAGAGAAATGCTAAAACTGAAGAAAATCCCTGAAGGACAGCTATGGTTTTACCCCAAGTCCTGATGTATTATCCAAGTGATTAATTACTAACTTTCCTGAGGAAGTTAAAGCTGAAAAGAGAGGCTGAAAGCTTGGGATGGGAGGCAGTGAGATCTGGGAGTGGGATCTGCTTATTGTAAAGATGTAGCAAGGCTTCAAGTCCTAGTGCAGAGTAAAAGGTGGAGTTTTAAAATGCCCAGGATTAAAACGGGATTACAACTTCTTAGCGCAGACCACTTCTACAGGGCAGTAGTCCTCTTGCATCTCTAAGACAACTACTTGTTGTCCAATGACAGATTTTCTAATTTAAATCTAAAGCTAATATAATCTTCAGATAGGCTACCACAAATACATACACTTAGTTTCTCTTTGTGTGTTAGGATCATGTTAAAACAGAGACATGATTAAAATCTTTCAGTGATATGAGAAACCTATGTATGCTTCTACATATATAGTGTATATGCACATATGCTTCTACATATGTAGTGAAGTGGGTGTCAGTCTCTTCTCCAAAATAACTACCATAGGACAGGAAGAAATGGCCCCATGTTGCATCGTGGTAGGTTCAGGTTAGATATTAGAAAAAATTTCTACATGTTAAGAGTGGCGAAGCATTAGAACTGGCTGCCCAGGGAAGTGGTGGAGTCATCATCCCTGGCAGAGTTCAAGAAACATGTGGATGAGGTGCTTAGGGACATGGTTTAACAGGCAGGGTGGTGATGGGTTTATGGTTGGACTTGATGATCTTGAAGGTTTTTTCCAACTTTAATGATTCTATGATTCTACAATCAAGGGATGGGGATAATTTACCTTCTCCTTTTAAGCACTGTGTTATAGCAAAGCAGTGAACTAGAAGGTAAATAAAAGATGTACATTTTGTCACTGGTGTGGTTTAAAGTTTTCCAGCTGAATTCTGTTGACAAGCATTTACCAATCAAAATTCCTCCACAGCAAAGATGGAAAAACCATCCAACTATTCACTATTTCTTTTTTTTTTTTTTTTGGGGGGGGGGGAGGGAGTGGTAAGAGAAAGCAGTTCAAAGGAAAAAGCAAGCTGCTGAATGTCCTACCTCTGAAGAGCCTGGAATGTGATTTTCTCCCCATCAGACTAAGAAAATGAAAAACTGTGGCAAACATAATGAAGGAAAATAAAGTAGAAGAATTGAAGGATAAAAAAGTTCCCTACTCAACTGTTACTATAAATACTGGTAGGTGAAACAATGTTTAAACATACCTCAAAACCAGAAGTCATTCCACTCACTTGATGTGAACATAAAGTTATGACAACTGTCTGCGTTACCTAGATCTATCAACTCGCTGCTTGGCATGAGGTTGTGACAGACATTTGTTGGCAAAATATTTAAAAGTCACAGAGAAGCACATTCTTGGTAGTGATCTGTGTGTGAATATTTTCAAGGAAAAAGATCACCAAAAGTCCAAAGTTGTTACACTAGGGAAAAAAAAAGAAATTAAGCAATTTTTTTTTAACCGTATACAAAATGAGAAAAAGTGTCAAAGATGTATGCTGTAGTGAAAAAAATAAGCCTTTTTTAACCGTATACAGAATGAGAAAAAGTGTCAAAGATTGTATGCTGTAGTGAAAAAAATAAGCCTTTCGTTTTGCAGTATAGTTCATTTTCAGAGATGTAACTGTGGGACACACCAAACATTTGAAATATTGTACATGGCTGGGCATTTTAACAGTTTCTACAAATAACACTTTTGACATCCAGTAGCACTAGCACTCCTACTTAGCATTATAAAAAAATCCTTACAAATTTTTCAAATGCAAATCTAACCTAACATTAATCCTGTAAAAGGCTGGTAATTTCAGTGTTTCTTTTCAAGACCAAAACAAAAATAAAATTGAATTGGAAATAAAAGCACCAGTGAATGGGCAAGCAATGAGACTTTACAAGCTGTTTAGAACATAATTTTGTAGGCAAACAAATACATTTCAATTTTAAGTACATGAACTCATAGCAAAGTGTCCAAATGCATAATAAATTATAACTTTTGAAAAAAGCAATTGTTCACTTACCTTCATTTCTGAAAGGTTGGATTACTGAGGAATTAGTTCATAAGGGAAAAATAAAATTTATTCACATTGGCCAAATTACAAAACAGGGATGTTTTATAGGAATACAGTTAGGGATGTTTCCCTAACTCGAAATCCTAACTGATCCCCTGTAACAGGAAATTTCTCTGTCTCCTCCTATTCACACAGGTACTGAATACCCAAATTTGAAACCATGTGTCTTTGTCCACATTAACCCAAATTTGCTTCAGATCTACAAAAAAATTCAAAGAGCAAGAATGTGCTCAATATACATCGTGTCTGCCACTGCGGGCATCCATCACAGTGGGAATAATAACTGCAAAAATCTGTAATTTCTAGCAATATGGAGAGCTATATCCCATTTCAAGCTTGAGCAAACAAAAAATATATATATTTCTGGATTTGTTAGAACATAGCCGTGCTTCTCTTTCCCAGCACAAAAATGAATTATTTTCTATTCCTATCAGACAAATGCAATTTCCCTAAAACTTCCACAACCAAAAGCAAAACCCTGATATTACAATAAAATAAACAGCAGGCTCTACCAATGTGGAACCTCACATTCAATAGAAATTTATTTAAAGAAAAAACAACAAACTGATAGTGTACATTTTTGCATGGAAACTTGTGGTGGCTTAATAGATCAAGCATATATAACATTCAGAAGATAGCATAAAATGGGATTCTTATATTGAATGTCCCAAGAACAATTTTAATTGAACTTTTACTAACCACAATAAAATCATTTTGATAATTGGTTGCCATGTAAGTTGTCAGGCAGTAATTTTTTAACCCAAAGTGGTTTAATTGTTTTGTTTTATGTGACTGCACTCTTTTCATGTAACCATTATTGAACAGCTATTACTTAATACATGATACTTTAGAACTGGAAGAATTGGCCTCTCTGATTTTACACAATTGTGGCTCAAAAAGCCT
The DNA here is from genome assembly GCF_000705375.1 of Tinamus guttatus. The sequence continues at coordinate 130,002 of NW_010588162.1, forward strand.
AGGTCATCAGATTAGGATCAGATCAGGGTAACTGGTTTCTCAGGTAAGTACAAATTGAGTGTACTAACAACATTAGTAGTGTTTACCCCTCTCTGTACGTTCACAGCAAGCTGGCAGTTCTGACTCTTCTGGGCCTCCTTTTCCAGGGCAGGTATCAGTGCAACTACCAGGTGGTAAAAGTTGGCTCCACTTAGTTCCTCTGAGCTGTAGGGTGGGTTCAGGGGGTGCAGAGCACCTGCATCCCACCCCAGAGCACCATCCAGAGCATGCTTGGGAGCTCAAGGCTCCCACCTCTGATGTGCAGCAGCGTCAAAGCACCAGATGTCTCATGAACAGTGATGAATGCACACATTTAGACATAAAACTCCACCTGTGAGACTCTCCTGATGAGGGCACAGGTTTGCATGTGGTGAGGCTACAGCATTGAGGCCCCCCCAGGCAACTCGGTACTATTCTCGTTGCTGCTATCTGCACTACAGCAGTGATTTTGACACTGATCAGATAGTACCTTGCACAGAGCAGTCTGCAGATACACGAGATGGCAGTTTTCTACCGAGAAAGTTTGTTGTTCTAAATTTAAACAAGATCCATTAAAGATCCATATAAAAAGCAACGCAGCAACGTGGCCAAATAGCCGCCTTTGCCAGCATCATGGTGCATCATGATTCCAAGGTGCATCAGCAGAAGTAGAGAAAACTAACAGCTTTGCCTTAATCCTTTGCATGTTACATTAGGGAACTTGCCCCTATGATTCCACTCCCACCACTTCTATTACTATATCATCTGTAAAGAAAGCAAAATAGAATGTCCATAGAGACAAATTAAAATGGAAACTCTTCACCTGTTATATAGAAACTCTGGACTAAGATGAAGGGAAAATGTTCAGAGTTCAAGATAATACCCACAGCAACTGTTGAGATGAACTGTGCTGCTAAAAGAAAAAAAATAAAAATAAAGCAAGAATCACTTGCTAAAGTATTTTTTCCTATTTCCAGTGGATTTCTGCTACAATTTAGTATTGACACCTTTTATTTAACAGCTGGATAAAGCATGCTATACAACTTGGTTTCAACGCATTGCTTAGAAGAAACTGTCAGTCTTCACTATATTCCTGAACCTTACAGAAGCACAGTGAAATGCCATGTAAAGAACAAGGCACAGCACATTTCACCAGATGGCTGTTCAAAGACTTACATAGGCATCCAGAAAACCTACAAAGACAGCATTCAGAATAAGAACACCAAGGACACCTCGAGTAGCAGTACAAATATTAACAGCAATGCAGGGAAACAACTGAAAAGGGAGTGGGTCTGATTTATCACTGAACTACTGCAGTTTCACATAGCTGCAATTCCAGTGATTTTCCCTGGAATTGGTCCAATGAAGTTTCAGTGCAGACAGCTAAAGTGGCTTTGGGCAGAGTAACATAGCAATGAATCAGATTCTCTGCCAACCATTATTATAGATGTCTCCTTGTCTAAAAAAACAGAAGCAAATATTAGATATCTTTGAAAACAAATTGAAAATATTTCAAAAAATATTTTGAGAATAAGTTTTGAAGCAAACTGATAGATTTATAGTCATCACCACGCATAAAAGAAGGAGACTAAAATGTTTCCCAAGGCCAAAGGAAAACCAAAAAAAATACCTTCATAAAAAGCATCATGGCATGTAGGATAGATTTAGGAAGACAAAGAACTGCCTTGCAAAGCAGCCACAAGAGTCTGTCAGCTCAGACGTGGAAGTGGATGGACATCACTATGCTCCCTCTGGGCAAAAGCTGCATGTGCTTTTTTAATTACTGTGGTCATTATCTGCCTGGATACTTGACTGGACAATTTATGATAGTTCATCTCAGCTCTGCTACAAGTAAAATGCTAAAGAATGCTGATGAAGATGAGTTTCAAACAGAACGTAGTACAGGCAAATATCAGAGTACAACCTTCTGACTTGAAATCAAAGCCAAAATACTAACCTTATACCTAGAAAGCCTCAAAATAAACCACAGCCAGATAAAGTGAAAAAAAAAACACTTAATCCTTCCCCTCAATAATGCATAGGAAATTTCTCTCAGTAAATGAAATCGAAAGGAACAGTCAGACAAATCAAACACAGTATAGTTTTCCTTTGTTTTCCTATGCAAGTCTAAAGTATTTCTGATTATAGCTAGTAAATATCAACAATTCTTGTCAAATGTAATAATAATTAGCAAGCAGAAATGGAAGTTATAAAGCTTTTCTACATTTATTCAGAAAGTGCCAAAAACAACAACAAAAAAGAAGAAATCCACTTATACATAATATACTATAGTATTTCTATACAACAGAAAAGTATTTTTCTGCTAAATCCCTACCTTGTATTATGCTTCAAGCCCCAAGATAATGAGCTGTTATCAACTGTACCTGTAACTTACTCCAAAAATAAAACTCTCTCTTGCATTTTTTTCTGCAGAAATATAGCCTAGTGTATATCTGTCTTAATAGTGAAAAGTTGTTTCTCTGGTTCATTTGCAAGCTAAATAAATAAAAACAGGCATAGCGGCAAACAAACTTGGAGGCACATGCATATTGGCATAAAACTAATATGATTACTATTTTCAGGCAGTTTTATTTCAACAAGTGGTTTGAAGTTACAAGCCAAGATGCTAAATGCAGAAAAATATTTTGCCGAGGACACAGACAGATACTACTTGGGAATCACTAATCCTATAGAACTTCCCTTAGAAGTTCATTAACGGCCATTAAAACTTTTGTAGGGGCCATTTTACAAATCCCTATCCTCTCTGTGAGTGCAACAGCATATGTGGTGACATAGTTAGCATAGTTTGGTCATAGTTAGCATCAAAGACTTAAAACATATAGGATGCGGGTGCTTACTCCTTCTTGAAAGTCTTTAAGATGCATAAATATTAACTGCTCACCCAGCAGCTCAGGTGTTTGGTAATAGATGCCATTAGACGGTTCTGTAGGCATGATCAGGTATATGAGCCCCAAGCTCGGTGCAGAATACAAAAGCATCGCTAGAAAGTAGCTGCTACTCTGCTTTACTCCAGGGAGCAATGCACACATACTCGGCGAGGGTGAAAGAGCTGCAGCAAGTAAAAATTATTTTGAAATGCACAGAGATGCAATGACTTCAAAATCCAAAGGAAGA
>NW_010588162.1:133168-178959 GCF_000705375.1 Tinamus guttatus
AGAGTGAAGGCTTAAATTTACTCTGACAGAGCAGGCTGTCTGGCAGGGAAGCCAGCACTAGAAATACCCAAGGTAACAAATGCATTTGGGGAGAACCATGGTTGATAAAAGGCAATATAAAGGGTTTGGACGGAAACCGTACACCTAGGCAGAATTTTTGTCTGTAACCAGGGCTATTCTTGCATCTCTGATAAAGAACTCAAGTTGGTTCTTGAACTCCTCCTTTGTTCTGATCTCCTTTTTTTCTTGAGTGCAAATATTAAAGGAAATTAGAATCAGAAACCTTTATACATATATATATATATGTGTGTGTGTATATATATATAATAATATATATATAATGTATAATTCTTGGGAATGTTAAGCTTAGGTTTGTATTTCTTTTTCCGTAATTAAAGATTCTCTTTGATCTGTACCCTCTTTTCTCTATGCTCAGTGATGCCTGCTCTTGTTACGTTCAGCCATTAGGAGGATGTTGATGCCCTGTGATGGAACTCAGGGAAGGAAACTTGGATGTACTTCAGCATACTAAGAAGCAAACCAGCTACAAAAATGAGAAAAACGTATGAAGCATGAGGTTATTTAAAAAAAAAAAAAAGGACAAAATATAAAAGGAACTATTAGCAGAGTCCGAGCTCTAGTACTAATAAGCTTAGTCAATGATGGCAGCACACAGCAAACAGAGGCTCACAGTGTATTTGATAAATGAACAGTTGTCTATTTGATAAAGTGATAGAATACATGATTGATTTAAGGCCATACTCCCAATGCAAAAAATAGAAAAATACTTTATCCAGGTGAATCAAATTACAATTTATTTTTAGAAAAAAAGTACTTTAAACATTTAAGTTTAAATTTTAAAATTAAGATTTCTAACTAATTTTTAAAATGCAAATGTCTTTGCTTAAACTGAATATATCAAGTCACAAGAATAAAATTTAGACTGCAAATAACATTCTTTATTTTATAGCATTCTAAATTGGCCACGAATAGCTGATAACTCTCTCAATCTATAACTTGTGTTAATCCACTGTATTTAAAGTGCTGCATACCCCTGCCTTTCTTTACCTAGCAGCAGCTCTGAAGAAACAAAGTCCTTACTAAAACTGCATCATCCTCAGAGATGTAAAAAAATTGCTAAATGAGAAAGGCCATCTGAGGCAAGGACATTGGCTATTCATAAATAGAAACCTATAAACTCTTTATTCACTATCATACTAGTATACTAGTAATTTAACTAGCACAGAGATACCTTTTTTTTTCAACAGAGATGAAGAACAGCAATTGTAAACCTAAAGAGCTGACTTGACATGCACAATGGAATTGTCACAAACCTAAAAATTGTCTTCTTTGAACTCAGGGCACAACATTTCCACATGAAAGCACAGACTCTTTAAGAACTTAAACATTTTGTGTCTGCTTGTCTTTCAGATAATTGGAGTCTTTCTTTTATTCCTTTTAAATTAGACATTTTTGCTTTCCAATTAAGTTCAGAAAACATTGCAGCAATTCAACAGTTAGGTCACAGAAGAGGAAAACCAGAGAATTTAGCTTCTTTTTCTCACCAACTGTCAATAAACCTTTTGCCCTTACACTAAGTTAATTCACCATCCTGCAAGTCTTTACCAAAAACGGGGATCCGTCAGGGCTATATACAGAGTACTATTTGTTTATGAATATTAACCAAAATATGTTTCTTAAGAAACAGTAGCTGACATTATAACTGAACATGCATTTTTTTGTTCTTATAAAACAGCACTTTCCAATAAAGAAAAATAAAAGTTATTAAATGCATTCTGGGCATGAACTGAGTGTTAATAGGCCATCAAACCCAACAAGCACATAGCCATATTTTAAATAAGGATTTACTGGTCGTGTCTTTTTAATGATTCCTTCATCTTAATGTTATCTGAAATTCATACGTTTCAGATTTTGACTGTTTGTAGCATTTGCTTTTTTAGCAGCAATAGTGAGGGAGGCAGAGTGTGCATGTCTCAAGGCAGCAATAATCTTATTCTAAAAGCAAAATGAAAACTTTCAGTTGTGGTAATGCTGTCAGGTAAATTCATCTTTATGTTTACAGACCTACACAAATTGCTAACACCCTTTTGAGTTATTGGCGTTTTAGGCATATGCATAATGAAAGCACACTTTGAGTTCCCAGAATTGTGTCCAAAATCAAACGGAAGAATGAGGTGCCAGCTAACATAAACCTCACTTCTTAATGGTGATAGTTATCTGTGTTTGTCGTGCTAAACACTGAAGTCAGGGAAAATGAGGAAACAGACTTCAGTCAAGTTACTAGATGCATGTGTGATCATGTATGTGATGAATTCTAAAAAGTGTCAAAGCCATCTTCAAAATACATGAATGCAGTGTATGTAAAACAATGTATGTACAGATTAGAAAAAAAAAACTTAGAGGAAGAACAACAATAATGTAATGTAATCTCCCATATTTGTGATATCCTGCCGAGTCATGGGGCATCTCATGATGTTATAACGCTAACCTCTGCAAGGAAGGTGCCGTACAAATAGGCTCTGTCTTGAGCAGCAAGGAAAGGAGTTCAACCTCTGCAAGGAGCAGGCTGTGCTAGTCTCTTCTGCCTCTCATCTTTCTCAAAAGAGTGAAGGAGATTTCAGATAAACCCACCAACATTGCAAGGATGGTCAGAGGCCGTTTGACCCTCCCAGTAACAGCTTTTTCCAACAGCATCACTGCATTGTTCCTGAGTCCAAGGAATCAGGAAGCTTTGGAATCATAAGGGACTGTCAGATTCAATGGTCAGTCTCACAAATCAGTTAACACAAAAAAGCTAAGGATTCAACCATATTAATTTCAATATATATTATTACTTTACGCCCACTTGCATCACTGTAAACTTTTTTTATTCTGTATTTTTTTCCAATCTTTGTAACTATGGCAGTGATGAAGATGTCTGAGTCACTTGATAAGCATTTTATTGGAAATACTAAATCTGGCCACAGTAAACCAGAAAACTCTGGTAAGCTAGGACTTGTATTGCAGTGTCTTCCTCTCATAGAAAGGCCAGCAGGAACCCTGCAGATCCTACAAGCCAAACCTGCAAGGAATAATTGCTAGTAAACTATAATAAAAATTTCAGTTGCCCAGGGAAGAGCAGTGTGGAATAGCCTAAGACTTCCAGAATTTGACACTCTTGTCATGGATAGGAAAAAAAGGAGAGACACATAAAACAATCTCACTGGCCAAAGCATATGTGAAATATGAAATAAATGCAAGAAATCCAGTGCATTCTTATTGTCAGAAAAGCAGTTCTGACAGGAGAATTGAAAACATTGCCTTCACAATTTCCGTTCTATTAGGAACATCTGAAAGCCCACATCACACTGCAGAGAGTATTTCCTAATGCTTAGTCAAAGATTCTAATGATAGCAAGTTATTAAAAACTGCCATTGCTTCCATACATGGGGAATGATGGACAACTCATTAAGACCACAGGTTTGCTGAATCGTGATGAAACTGAATGGGGAAATTAAACACAGGCAAAAAAAGAAAGAGAGAAAGAAAGAAAGAAAAAAAGATATTTAATTGCTCAAGGTCAACTCCCACCAGTTGGAGGACTGACTAATGAGCAAACCACTCTCCATATTCTCTAAAAAGCTGCCCCCTCTCTGAAAAACTCTAGGTAAGCCCAACTTTCTTCCTCTCACCTTGGAGCCTTTTACTAAGTCACCAGTTGTATTATTGAGCTTTTCCCTACTATTGAAAGAGTCAAATATTACTTTTTAATAATTTTAATGACTTGACAGATTTGTTCATGTCTTAGAGCCTTAAGTAAGAAATTGACTGCACTAGCCATGACACAGCTGAAAGAATCATATCAAGAAACATATCAACTCCACTTAACTTCCACTAGAAGTGGACAATATCCAATACAGAAAATTCCACAAACCCGAAACTCCCATCACTGCTGCTGAACCCGACTATTTCTGCTGCAGAAGGCAGCTGCTGTGGACTCACAGGGGCTTAGCAGATTAGTGAAAATAAATGCTTTGCTATATGAGTAAGTTGCAAAGCTGCCACACAACTAAGGCTGCCTCACAAAACATTTTACTGATCCATAATACAGCTGTATACACACTCTGTCTGCAAAGTGAATTGCACATATAACTTGTTCAGACTACATCAAGAGAGGTTTTCCTTTAAAATTAAGTATATAAATAGCAATGTGGTGCACTAGTACACAGACACCACAATGATCACCAGATAGAAGAGTCCACCTACCATGTGCGCATCCAGACAAGGACTGATTCCCCTTTGATTGGGTCCTCCCTGTGATTTTGGCTATATTAAAACACATGTGAGCGTTCCCAAGAATTGCCTAGCACGAGGAAAGTGCTAGCAGCTTTGTGCAATTTTTTTAAGTAAAATAAGTAGTAAAAAAATCAGTCGTATTTTCTTTAGTCGACTCTGCTCCAGGTGCGTCCTACAAGCGTCGTTTTTATTGTGATGGATTGATGGAGAACACAGACAACTCAAAAATCAAAGCTATAAGAGCAAGTCTGTGAGAGCCTGAGGAGAGCAGGAATAGAAATCATATCATTGTCACATACAGTGAACAAGGACACTTGAATACCAGGATGGTAGAAAGGTCATAACCCGTGTATGCTGAGGCAGGACAGCCACATGATCATAGCTTTTACAAACCCACCAAAGAATAGAGCAGCAGTCTTTGAACGAGAGGTGCATGGTTACTACACTAGGACCAAGGGCAGGACAGTAAGGTGCTTGACACCAGAGACTTTCAATGGTCTTTTAAATAATGCTGTACGAGTTTTTGAAGGCCTGAAAAAGAGTGAGTTATTCATGGGAATGGAGGAGTTAACAGTGAGAGCAATTGAGGCTCTGAGGAATGTTGGGCAGCGAGCAGGCTGCGCATGCAAGGACATGAAGATAAGAGCAAGGCATCAGGGGAGGAAAACAAATGCTATGGGGATCACGCTGGGGAAAACAGGGAAGGCACCGTGGCTGCAGAAGGGCTGGAAACAGCTGTAGTTACAAAAGTATAGTAAGGATGTCAGGAGACACTAAAAAAAGAAATTTTGGATATAAAACAGTGTGGTGGGGAGGGCAGAAGGAAAACGTGAGTTAACTCAAACTAAGGGGCTGTTATAGCAGTGTCGGAGAAGCCACAGAAGAGGAGACAGGTAAGCAAGAAGCACAATTTCTTCACAAAGATAACTGAGAAGCTTAAATACAAGTAACCAAGTAAAATGGGCAGAGTGGCTGTAGCACTGGAAACTGGAAAAGAGGAAAAAAAACCCAACATGATCCTGAGGACACAGAGGACTCCCCCAGAGACATCTGGGATTATCCAAATCCACCTCCTTCAAGTGAGGGTAAATTGCATAGACTCTGTCCATTTGCATATGCAGGTGTATGAACAAGTGCAATCCATAGTTAAAAAGATATTGTAAATATAGCAAGGCAGGGAATAATAAATAAACATAGCAGTGCAAGAGAAAGGCGATGTATGAAATGCAATTGGATACCACTCAGGTCAGAGCTTTAGCTAAAGAACTGGTATTTTTGAACAGCGATAGCTGTGTGGGGTGCCTGGTGGTTTAAGAAGTGCTGTTTGGTTTAATCAATGCTGATCAAAATCATGTGGCTAAGGCAAACTCTACAGCCACCAAGTGCTGAATCCACAGAAACCCTAACCAAGGGGAAATACAGACTTTCCTGATTACAGTCTGTGTTAAGATGTGTTAAAGCAGCTGGAATTGTGTCTATGGAGTTTCACTTGGAAGAACAAAAAACCAAATGGGAGTCTAGAGATGCATAACTGTTAGAAAACAGTTACTGTCTGTAGTTGTCAAACTGGTGCTGGAGGGAGGTTGGACTCCGTAGCTATAATTAGCTAATACTCAAAACTGTAGCACTGAAGGATTCACTCACCCACTGAAGGTGATTATGGGACCTCTGAATCCTGGTAATGTGAACTGGATGCATTTCAAAGGGAGAACTAGGAGTGTTGGAGAGTCTCCATGAAAGATAAGAACACTGTAGTCAAAAATGGCAAGGCAAATAAATACAAGTTGATAAATACAGGCCAGAAGGCAAACAAGCCCAAGCTCTGGCAGGTGAGGACTAGGCAGACCTCTGCGGTCCAGGGTACAGGGCTTGCTTACAGGAAGACACAGATGTTTTTATTTTCCCCGGTAGTGCTGGATGAGTCATGGAGATGGCATTTGAAGCAGAACAGGAATAGGGTATGGAAGGAAAATGGAGAGCTTGGGAGAAGATACAGCCAAGTGGAACGAGAAACTGCTTACTATCTTTACGCATAGGCTGGCAGAACTGTATGCTAGAAATGGAAGAGAAGATCCCAGGAGCCAGGCAGTGAAAGCAGTGCAGGCAATCTCTGGCTATAGGAAAACACCTTCAGTCCTGCTGGCTGAAGTGCTCTTCAGCCAGGCTTAAAGAGTAGAGGGATCCGCTCCCTCCGCTTTGTGGGACACAGAGATTGAAGTACAGTCACATGGGAGAAACTAACAGTGCCAGTGCTGGTGGAGTAGCTGCAAAGTAATGGAAAACGCCACCTTGTCAACAGAGTCTGGTACCATACTAGATGTTTTCAAGCATGTTGGAATGGGGCTGGTGTTATTGCATTCAGCAACACAGGAGAAAAAAAAAGGCATTTTAGGCAAAATTCTCTGATCAGGAGATGGCCTCGTGCACCAAGTTAAGAGCTGTTTGTGTAGGGGCAATACAGAAAGGTTACATGACAGTGAGCTGCAATGAAGCCCCAGACACATTTGAAACACCTCGGGTGAGTGGCAAGAGAAGTTTCTACACATGTGTTCTCAAAATAAGGCGGCATGTGGAAAGATTAATACACTTGCTTTAACAACAGGAGCTCATCCAAAACCACAGAAACAGTATAAATATCCAAGTGAAGGTGAGGAAGGATTGTTGCCCGCTATTGTTAGCTTGGTGGATTAAGGAGCACTAGTTCAATGACCCTGTTTATATAATTTACCAATGTGGCTGGTATCAAAAACTGATGGAAAAAAAATGTGGAGTCTGGATTTCAAGACAACAAACACTGTAGTTCTACAGGAAGCAGCTACTGTTGCTAGAACACTGAAACACAGAAGAACAGGGGGAAAAGCCACTTTTAGTCATGGACCTAGCAATTTCTGCTCTTTTTTTTTTTTTTTCATCACCATAGCAGAGGAGTGTTGGTATAAGTTTGCTCCTCTGAATCTCACAGGAATTACTCGGGACTTTCACAGTGGTCCTGCAATCTGCCCAAAACACATGATCTGAATGTGGGATAAGTTAAACCAGGAGTTTATGAAAAATATAATTTCAGGTCACAGGTTAATGAGCAACAAGAGGCTCAGCAGAGCTCATAATTCCTCCTGCGACCATTAAAGAGATTTAGTGTACAATTTAAAAGGGCAATAATAATCTCAGCAACTCTCGAAATCTGAAGACAGCTAAATTATCACTCAAAATTACTATTTGTGTTTAAGAGCAGAAACAGACTAAACTTTTAAACACAAAATGTTTAAAATTTCTTTTTCTCCAAATTATAAACCAAATGAAAAAAAATCATCTTTCCATATACATTAACAGCCTTGGATCACTTTTTACTGCCAACAGAGGTATTATGCAGCAGTAGGATATTGAAAATAACAAAGTGGCTTTTTATAAAGCAATCGGAGCTACAATTACACAAACAACTACCTGAGAGGACCCTCCCCATTCCCTGCTCCTCAGCCATGAGCTACTTGGGAACTGTATTGCCAGAGCTGCTTTATGTCGAGCTCCAAAACCATTTTCATATAAGGGCAAAGTTAAACACAAATACTTTTGTTACTTGTAATATTAGCGTACCTATACAATTTTAAATTTTTTAATAGCTTTCTTTATCATTTGACATTGCTGCACATTCTAAAAATAGCACAGGGAAAAGAAATAGATTAAGAATTAAAGAAATAGATTAGCAATAAAATACTATTATTTTAGAAAGTGGATTGATATTAAATTGCTATTTTACATTTGTATTTCCATTCAAGTGGCCATTCTGTCTCAGAAGTTTTGTCAACTACCAAGCAAAGATAGGGGTTAAAATTTGAGACTGCCTGCGTAAAGATGATCCTATAACTGTAATTAATAACCTGTAAACAGCATGTCCTATCTTAGGTTGATCCCAGCCTGGCATTTACTACCTCTTCTCTAATGTCTCTTCTATTCACACTTAGCTCTTTAAGGAATTGATAGTAGTAATTTGTGTTTGGTTGGTTTTGTTTGTTTATTTGACTTGGCTCTTAGTTTTTGGAAGACATTTGAAATATCAGTGCCACATAGTGCTAGAGGATCACTGCCCTCGCTGCGGGCACACGGCTTCCCGCTAAGCCCGGGAAGCATTTCGCATGTGCAGGTTTTGCTGCCTTTCTGCCTTATCCAGGGGATCCTGTAAAAGGCTGCTACATCACTTCTCATTCTAAAGTCCACATACTTTTTTAGGCTAATCTTTAATGAGTGCTGTACATTTTCTGACTTTTCATTATTTCCTTCTTTTTCTGCCAAGCTGAAGGACAACAGAGGCTCTTCTAAGTGAATGAGGCTGGGAATGGCTGTGGCAGGGAAAAGCAGATCTTGGCATTTTCCTACAGCATCAGCAGGTAAAAAAAAAAGGGTTTTCAAATATCACTATTCTCACTTATAATAATAGCCTCTTTGAAAGACTGTAAAAGCTCCTGCACTAGCTTACAGTCATAAATCAAAACAACTCCACACAAAATGAAGGTTCATTCCTATCCATCTCACACTGTCAAGTGCCAAAGTTCCTGGAAAATGGAAAATCATTTTCAATTACAAAATAACTTTCTATAGCATTCTATAGCAAGTCGCAGGAACTTGTAAACTGCACCCCATCATTCCCCTCAACCTGTTACACAAAGAAAAATATTGTGCAATGCAAAGACTGCTGCTGTTTTCAGCTGAGGATTTAGTCACAGGTACAGATTGTTTGGCACCATTTTTCATCCTCTTTAAAGTAAACTTAATAGCAATGGCATATTCACTACAACTTAATGTTGCCTTGCTAATGCCAGGAGAGAGATACCAGTGAAAGCTGCATCATCAGTTCAAGGGGACACCTCAGACACAGCTTATTCCTTCTGAATCAGTGGTTTTAAGACTCAAAATTCACAGGCATTAAGTTTAATCTATAACACAGCATTTCCAAGAGCAGAGCTTGCACAACAAAAGAAAGTGACATCTTTTATTTTTTAAAGGATTGAACACATATTATACTGATAGATTATAATAATTGACAGCCCTAAATAATGTCTGCCTAATAAATATTCCTGAAGATTTATAGAAATTTTCAAGTTGTCCCATCTCATAAAAAATACCACTTTAAGATATTGAGGGAGACAAAATGATTTATGTGCATTAAATGTATATACAGACTTATACTAAGAACAGCTTCATTCAAATCTTTATTATTTAAAATGCACTTAAGTGTTATTAAAGAATAAAACTGATAGTGGTGAAAGGAGAAAAATTAATATAAATTATCTTCCTTCCTTCAGTTCAGTCAGCATGTGTTGCTAATTCATTCCTACCGCTTTTCCTGTCGTGGGTGCAGTGAGAATTATCCCTTAGTTTATGGATGGAAAAAATGAATATTTATGAAATGTAAATATGAATTTTAATGTGATTTTTTTATTAAAATGGTTTATTCCCTGACATAAAAATACAGTAAAATAATTTTAACCAAGATAAGTGCAATAGCAGTCATATCTTCAAGACATACTCTGCAGCACTTGTTCTGTACTTGTCTTGCAAATCAATCGGCCTACTTAACCCTATCTCCAAATTTGCTCTCGTTTGGAGGGGGTCACATCACACACACAATATCTTCTGGATCTACCCATCCAAATGTTTGTTCCTTCTAGTGGCAGGATTTTGCCCACTCCTTCTTTTCCCAGACAACCAGAATTAATGCCAAGGTGTTGTCTTTATGTGCTTTTTGAATCCCTGATCATTCAAAACTCTCTGAAGATGGTGAAAACATTCCCATAGCCTTAGGTGGATGCTGGCTCCACTGCAGGAGCAGCAGGTCATGTGCCAACAGCTCTGCTCCATTCTAACTGCTGTGGATCCTAATACTTCGCTATTAAAATTGCCATACAATCATTTAATTCAATGTTTACTAGAGCTGCTATCTAGCCTAATAAGTTTAGAGTAATCTCAATTTTCATACATACTGCGAAGTAGCAATATATTGGCAGCTTGGCAAACAACATCATTCAAAAAGCATGAAGTATAGGATGAACTCAGTATTCCTCTGCCTCCTCTGCGATCTAGAGCCATATACATACACTCCGTGAAAGCTTTTTTGATGATAAAAATTTTCAGTAGGCTCCTGCCTTGATAAAGCTTCCGACTTACATCAGCAGCAGAAGTATAAAGTCCAGCATAACACTATGGCAAAGTCCATAATTTCACCTTAGGATTTCATACATTGCACCACTTGAGCTTTACTCTTGCAGTCTATGAAGTAATAACAGTCTTTTCAGTGAAATTGCAGCCTTGCAAGGTTCTGCTATATACACAGCCTTTTTCACTGTAATACAATATTTACAATATACAGCAACTTGAACATTTTAAAACCTGATGCAGCTATTTGAAGTAGCAAAGCACTTTATAATAGTTAATGGCAGTGGATGGATGGCAAAAATGAGTCATGGGATTATTTTTCCCTAGAGGTGAGAGCAAAACAAACGTCAAGTCTCCTTTTTTTCTTAAGGTTCAAGCAGATTTTGTATTTCTTAATATCTTCTTTAACTCAGTCTGATCTCTTTCCACTACAGATTTTCACTGTTTCTGTCCTCCACCCAGAACAGCACAAGCAGGGGCTGAGCCGGTCCGGCTTGCTGGGGTCTTGCAGGTCTCACATGTGTGCAGGCTGCCTGGCCCAGAAGCAGCAGCTCACAGCAGTGACCCAGACTGCATGGCCATTGCATGGCAATTTGGGGGTCGTTTCCTCTTCTCACAGTCCTGCACATTTAAGAGTGGGGGGGAGAAAAAAGCCTTGTGCTGGCCTGCCCAGAGCCAAGGCCCAACTGCTCAGAGGTATCACAAGCCCAACTTACCAGCATCAATCTTATCTTCTCTTACAGATGCTTTGTCTGGCCTAACAACGTCTATTTTCTTTATTCTGTTACACACTCTCTATGTTAACAGCCGCAAGACACATTTAGATCAGCAATAAAAGGAAACACTTTAAGAATGAAGAAATGACTGACCCAAATCTATGCGCTCTCCCCTAAAGGCAAATGTTTTTTTCTTCCCTTAAAGAGCCTTGTTTTGTCTTGGGCAGCAAAGCCCTCAAATTATGTATGCCTGATGTAATAGTATCTTGATTTGAAGGACATCTTGAAATATTCTGACTTTGTGAATATGAATGTAGGAAACTGCAGAAACTGTGAATGAACATTTACAACAAACTGTGAGCCTCCTACTGATGCATTCAAATACAAAACAGGAGGCGAGAGAGAGAAGGAAAGGAGATGAATTTGTTTTCCTCCCAAACAGCTGTCTTCTTTAACAGAAGAAACTAAAAAGAAAACAGTGTGTGAAGAGGCCAAAAGCTGCATTAATTACAGTATTTTTAGATGCTACAAGCACAATTTTGATAAACACTCTAAACTGTGAAAAAAATGTACTGTCAATGCAATTAAGTCTTTTTTTCTTGATGCAGCATCATCAATGTATGTGCCTGCTGAGAATACATTGTGGGCTGTGCAGTGCAGTTACCCTTTGATTAATGATTCAAGGCAATCTGGAGGGACCACACAAACACCTGGGAAACGCCATAGTAAGCAGCACAATGTCATCATTTAATTTCTTCTCTTGACCTACATTAACGAATGAAGACACAGCCAGTATTAAAGGCCAAATCCAAGCCCTGGTTATACATAAGCAACTATCACAGAGATAAAAATAATAGCTACACAGCTAGGGGTAAAATTGGGAATGGAAAGATTATGTGGATATTGTTTTTGTTTTTGATTTAGATAAGCTGGAGGAGGTGGCAGGGTTTCAAGCTGACACACTGATTTTAGTGGCTAGGTCTGCAGTGAGATGCAAATACCAAAAAAAAAAATCTATCCCTTTACCTGGAAAACATTAGATCTCCTTTTTCACTAGTTAACTATTGCTATTTAGCCAGAGCATGCCATTAGATCTTATATTTTATCAGGATAAACCTAAAACTCACTCTGAGTGAGTTGCTAGAGGCACCCACAACACAAGCCTGTCGGTAGATGGCTTTTGCTCAGTGAAGTGTCCTCTATTTCATGGCAATAGGCAGTGACCATGAAGTATTTGGAGCTGAGCAAGGCAATGTTTGAGTGTTCAGTCTTCCGCCCTTAGAAAACACTAAGCACTACATAATGTTGTCGTGCCACCTTCAAACAACACTGGCTACAGTCTGGGTAGCAAATTCTCTACTTTATGAACTGGCCCTACACGTAGAATTTATTCTTGCTCAAGGTCTAAATTCTTATCTTTAAGGTGTTCTATCGTTTCAACCAAGGTTAACTGAAAGGCCAACATTAGCAACGTTGCCAAAAGCACTGTTTCTCTGACATACTGAAAGCTTCTACAGTGACGGTGAAGCTCATCTTCACTAGAGAGATCATTTTCTCTAGGGATAAGTGTTTGGAATGAATTTCCAGTATAACTAAAGGGCATCTATGTGCAAGAGTTATTTCTGACTTTGAATTAATTTATAAGCTTGAAGCATTTCCAGTACCCTCATTTTTTCCCACGGGGAGAGAATACAGGAACAGATATGATCAATGTTAGTCACATTTCTTCCTTCACTTCAGAAAACTGCTCTGATGATACTACACTATGAAAAGCTACATGACACAAAATGGAACAAAAGAATATCAATCCTTAGACTACAGATAAGGAATAATTCTGAATATAGCACGAGTGGCAGTTCAAGCAACTCCACTGGCATCTTAAACAGGAACATACATATTTATAGAAGGACAGTATTTTTGCTAAATGAAAGTACTATAAAGTCTTTATCTTTAAAAAAACGAGAGTAATCATTAAAATCCCTGTGAAGTAGCTTATGAAATATAGTTCACAGAGTCACATATGCTGAAAATTAACATCAAAGCTGAGAATTGTCACCCATTAGATATTTCCTCTGAGTATAGTCATAAAACAAACAAACAAACAAACAAACAGGAAGAACCAGACCACACACTGCCTACTCATAAAGCCCGCAAGGGGCTTTTTTTTTAGCCTAGCATTCAAGAATTCAGGCAGAAATACTGCAACCCAAGCAAATGTCTAATAAATCTGAAATTATTAGAAACTAGTAAATTCATATATATGTAAACTAGTATTCATTATTTGGGACATATATGTATATATATATCTAGTGTATAAGAAAAGAGATTTTAAGTTTGCTAAATGGCGGCAACTGATGAAACTACCTTCAGGACATTTGGAGGTAGTTCACCAGTTGCCATGGGCTACCATAGTTTTTGTCGACTTAAAAGCAGACAAAGGTTAGTCCCTACACTTTTACAGATGGAATAGCACATAAGACTCATTTACTCACAGAAAATATCTCAAATTCATCCCTTAAATATTGTGAAACATTAAGCTTCGTGTTAGGCAAATATAGTTATTTCTATTGGTAAATCAATATAACTCATCTGTTCCTCTCAAATTAATAACATACCTCTCCTTAGCTACTTAAGGAAGGTAAACTATAAGCATAGAGGGGACAAATATTACTGCTGATACTCAACCTGCTGACTGAGGTTGGTGAGGACAAAAGCTTTAACTAGAGAAATCCAGGATAGCCTTGAATGGTTTATCAATTAAATTTAACACAGGGAAAATCAATCTGAACTTCCTATATAAAAATACTAAGGTTTCTGAGCTAACACCATTTAGCAGAGAGACCACTGATTATGATAGTTATTTTCATGGAACTATGAGGTCAGTGCTCATAGAAAGCCAACCAACTACTGGAAATTAATAGGAAAGGAATAGAAAATTAAGCAAAGACCAAGCTCAAACCTGTTGTTCACCCTTATCTTGAACAGTTCTTACCCTCTCATCTCAAAAGAAGACATACAGCAGAAATGGACAAGATTCAGGGAAGAGTAATAAGGAGGATCAAAGGCAGGGACCAGCTTCCATATAACATGTGTTTTCAAAATTAGAGGGCAGAGGGATAGGAATCAGGGTGGGAGTGAGGACAGGAAAAATCTAAAATCATGAATGCCATGGCAAATAGAGATAGAGATTGTCCATATTCTGCCTGTTCCAATACAAGAACTAGGGGCATCAAGTGATACAGAATGAATCCAGGCGACGTGGCACTTTCTGCATGGGAAGCAGATGTAAGGAGCTTGTTTACAGGGAGCAATGTGATGCCTGAAAGTTTACATGGGCTCAAGAGAAGATTAAACAAGTGCTTGGAAAAGATATCAGTTGGGGGCCAGTAAACACATAGAGACTCCATCAGACTCTGGAAATCAGTTGAATGGAAAAGAGTTGGGAGTTAGGAGAGTACACAGCTTATTCCTACTATTACTCTTCCCAAGCATCTGCTTATGGCCATTGATGGAAACAGAACACTACATTAGGAGAAATCTTAGGCTCGCCCAGTACCAATATTTTCTAAGGAAATAAAATGTGACTTTCAGATAGATAGACACTCAGAAACTCCCATGACGTAGGAAAAATCCCAAACAAGTCAACTTCAAGAGGGGACAACTGTTGCACCTGGAAAATGCACTGGCACCATCTTTATCCACACAAGTAGGTAACTTGCTCCATATGGTGAGCAGCATAATTTTTTGTGAAACATTGCTCTGAAAAAGACTGTATAAATATTGAGAATCTTTCAACATACTGAGAATAAAAACAAAGTACAATGCAAAATAAAAATATGTTTTGGCTAGGACAGTTCTATTTAGTTTTCTTCAAAGATCAGGTCATTTTACATAAACTTCCATCATCAATGAAAGGAACAAGCAGCTTAGATTCAGGTATTGACTCCAATACATGAAAGGACAAACATTAAACTTACTTAAAAGAATCTGAGTAACCTGTTCTCAGGCAAAAAATTTTCAGTTGTTTTCTGTTACTTCTTTTTTTATTTGTATTTTTAAGGGAGGACATGTTTTGTTTTGGTATAGTAAATAATTCATCCAATACAAAAAAAAGTTTGCTTGTTTGTTTTTCTAATATCATAATTTCATGAAACCAGAGTCTGAAGAAATGTGTGTATGTGCATGTCAGGCCTTTAAGTTCTTACATCATACCGTATACTATCATTTCAAGCTCTGACAAATCAGCTAGCCTTTTTCTATTAATGAAGATCAATTTGCATATTGCTTTCTGTAAAACAGAGCTTGCAACAAAGCTTTATGAACTTTTACTATCTGCTTATTTAGATGTTGTATCATCTGAAGCTTTTGTTTCCCCAAAACATTTTTTCTGGTCTCCTGTTCAAAATTTCTCACCCTACAACTTTTTATTTCTTGTTTTAAAAGATTCTATTTCTATACAGAATGATTAAAAATACATTTTTGAACTTGTGGGATAAATATTAGTAGTATCAAATCATTGAAAATAACAAGAATGCTAAAGTCATTTGCATACTTCTTGTTTTTGGCAATAGCTCTACAAGTAAAGTATCACGTTTTCTCCTCAATGCATGTAACTCTTACTTATCCTATGCAACAGATGCAGGAGCAAAGGAAAATCTCATAGAGAATGAGAAAACATTGATTACAGCATAAGAAAGATGAATCACTTGCCTACCACCCTGTTTAGGATACATTTCATGTTGTCTTGAATCCAAATGAGGTTCTTAGCTAACCAGCTGAGACCTGGTATGTTATCCAACTGGGCATAGAGATGTTATAATGAGCCTCAAGTTTTACTTTACCCTAGGGAAATATAAATCCTGCATACATTCAAGCTGTAATATTTCTGACACACGCTCTGTTTGCGCAGGGAATGTAATGAGATATTATAAATGGCATGATACATTATCCTATAATATTGATGATTAACACATGCAAGCATCACGACATCATGTTCTAAGGGAAATTAATCTGTCATAAAGTATCTTTTCTTATTTCTGAATTTTTCTTTTTAGAGGAGCTGCGAAAACTATAAACTACTGAGAAGTCAAAGGTTAATATTCTTTCAGGGATAATACATGTCAGTACTGCATCTGGTTTGAAAACTACCCTAATGGAAAGACTCAAGTGCTTATCACTTTTGTTAAATAATGCAGGTGAATGATGCAGCCAGTGGTGCTATAGATCTAGCAACAACAGGGTAAGGAAGTACCCACACAAAAGAAGGTATATTCAGGAGATTTTAGGCAGGGGGAAGAATTATCCAAAACATAAAGATATGACATCTTAAGGCTGTCAGCCTTTCCTAATGAATTATAGTGACTACAGGATTATCTTTCAGAAGTGGCTTTCTATAGCTTATGAGGAACTGCTCAAGGGCTGGAATAGATGGATGGCTGGACTGAGCCTACCTCCAGTGTTACAATATAATAGTCAGAAACTTGGCACAAGTCTTTGGATCTGGGAGTTAATTTCCCTCCTGAGCTGCTCCAGAGGCTGTATAACTGCTACCTGTTCCTTGCCCGGGGCTGGCTATAATTCATTCTTAGACAAGATGATACACAGGAAGTATTTTTAGAACCTACGAAGTACAGAAATATTCATATCAGAAAGTTACTCTACACAGATGCAATGTCTCCTTCAAACAAATATACAGTTTATCATCTAAAGATTGCAAGGAAAGGTATAACTTTGGGATATTTTCATCAAAAGCCATGATCTTGAAGTGATTGTTCTTAAGCTTATTGGTTCCACTAGGTTTTGGTTTGGTCCATAGTTGTTAAATATCAAGAGGAATATCACAGATGCAGCAATCAGTTCCATCTCTAAGGGAAAAGAAAGAAAGTAAAAGCAAACCAAACCACACTCATCAGAATCGGTTGTGTTGAGTTCTTTTTTTGTGTTTGTTTTGTTCTTTTACATTGCTTAGAAAGATACTTGCCTCCTGTTAATTTAGTATCAGCCTTTAATGACCTTTATTTTGTTCTTTCAGACTTCAGACTTCAGACAAATGACAGTTGAAAATATAAGTAAATCTTTTTTCTTAAGATTTTTGGGACAATTCTGTCCAAATGGAAATAAAGATTTGACCAATTTATGTGAATGTTGACAATTACTATCCTTTGACTTTTCCAAAGCAGATAAGGAATAAATCCCCATATCGCGTTTTCCTTTTATTGATTTATTTTGAATTTTCCATCGAATCTCATCTTCTCTAACTCAGCTGTTATATTTTACATGTGCTGCTATAAAAAAAGGTACAGAAGTCTACATGAAAATGATAAAACACAACTCCATTTTTTCCAAAATAATATTGTAAGATATTTATTAAAGTGGCTCATCCATTTACAATTAGTAGTTTAGTAATTTAGCTGACTACTCTAAACATAGAATCATAGAATACTCAAGGTTGGAAGGGACCTCTAGAGGGCATCTAGTCCAACCCCCCTGCACACACAGGGTCACCTAGAGCACGTGGCACAGGACTGCGTCCAAGCGGGTTTTGAAGATCTCCAGAGAAGGAGACTCCACAACCTCTCTGGGCAGCCTGTTCCAGTGCTCTGTCACCCTCACTGTTAAGAAATTTTTCCTTAAGTTCCTGTGGAACTTTTGATGCTTCAGTTTCTGTCCGTTTCTCCTAGTTCTATCAGTGGCCACCACTGAAAAGAGTGGTGGCCACTCTCCACTCAATGAGGAAGATGCCACCATCTTCCTCATTGCCTCCCTTGAGGTACTTATAGATACTGATCAGATCCCCTCTCAGCCTTCTCTTCTCCAGGCTGAACAGGCATTTTTCAAAGTTATGAGTACAGCAGTTTCATCAATGCCTGAGTACAGTCTAGAACCCTTATAATTTTGCTTTTCTTAGGATTCAAGTTTCCCAAACTTACTTTCCTCTCCTTTGGCAAAGGGCAAGATAAAAAAAAAAAATGGTCCTCATTCTCTGAATCGTCTTTTGCTGGACTTCTCCATGGATATTACTGATACATTTGAAGATGCTTTCTAGTACTCTGCAAGAGTGTAAAATAATCTGCTATGAAATTTGAGTGACCCCACCGGGGAAAAGCAAAAGAAGCAAAGAAAAAAAAATGCAACAATAAAACAAAATTTCACTTTCAACCAGTATAATTTCTGCACTTCTTCCTGACCTTTTCAAAAAAGAAGGTAAAGATTATTTTAAGTGAGGTGTACAAAATGACAAACACTGGCTAGTTCTCCTAGTACTTTTCTTTGGGAAAAGCCTTTATTTGAAAGAAGTGAGTCATTATTTTCTGTACTTTCCAAATGATGAAATGCCTTCACTGCAGTTTCTCAAGAAATATACTCTACTTGCCTTACACAGAAGTGATGTGAGCCACAGTAGCTGAGTGGGTTTTTTTTGGTATTAGATTGCTCCATAAGATTCCTCTCCAAAAACAGGATTCCTCTCCAAATCAGGATTCCATGGAGAAAGTATAAAAACATCATTAGACTTGTTTCTATAAACTACACCAGAAGTGCATATTTCAGGGAAGCTCTAAAGGAAATTATAACGAAAAGAATTTTAAAACCTATCTAGTTCTGCTCTAGGCAAAACAGTTAAAGGCAGCTGCATGCATCCATAAAGCTGGAAGTTTGCTCCAGCCACTACACTTGGACCTGGGTTCACTGTCAAATTTTGTATTCTAAGCCAATCAGTTCAGATGTGAGCAGGCTACTGATATATGTAGATTCTTACAGAAAGAAGTTACAAGATGCAATCCAACAAAGGACCATTGTGAATGGGGGCCCTATGAAAGGCCATTGTGAATGGGGGACCATTGAACTGGGGCCCTACAGATAGTCTCAGCCTTCACTGAAGCCAGATAAAGGAACTCAGATTTCAGGAGGCCTGTGTGAAGATCAATAAATGGTAATCTAATGAACAGATAGAAAAGCAACAGAGAATATGTGCACAAGATATTCCTTCTGGAAATGTAGAACTTTAAGAAAAAAAAAAAAAAAAAAAGGAAGTGTCTCTTCCCTTACACACACACATTTTTCCTTTGCAACCTTGGTCACAATTTTTTTTTTTTCTCTGAAGAAACAGCTTCTAAACACTTTCATGCCCTCAATAGAGATTACCCAAATCAGCTTCCAAAAAGTGTTTTTAACAATGCTTGCTCTGAAGCTCCACTTCAAATGTGAGAACTGAGTGCCTTGACAAAACAGCTCCAAACCCCCAGCCCAAGCATGGAGTCTGACACCATAAATGTTCTGATTAAAAAAGTATTACTGAGCTGAGGCAGAACGGCTATGCAGCGCATACTGTTAAACTCATATGAACTCTGTAAATGGGTCATCAAGGTTTACATTTACAGTTCACATGTTTCACAATTATCTTTTAGTGGTTTCTTCCAAAGTGTTCAATGAAAGATGGAATCACGGAATGTTTTAACGTCTTCAGAAATATTTATTGCAAGTTTTTCTGAACAAACAGCAATCCTTAGCAGCACACTCCTCATGGAATTTGATGCTTTCCTTGTAATTACAGTTCAAAATTATTTGAAAGTGAAGCAATTTTACCTCTTTCCATAAGAAGTATTAAAGGTTTTAATAGCAATTTTGCATATATACAAACTTTGGACTCTTAATTTGGATTTTTTTTTTCAATTTATGCAGCGCTCCTATAAACTTTTCCCTGTGCCCAGTGAGTAAGTAACAAACTGTATGATTTCTATAGTACTTTGTATGAATTCCCTAAGCATACTTTCCATTTAAGATGTTTTACAAAAGATTTCAAAATCAGAACTCTGCAAAAAGAGGAGAGACTTTCAGAGCAATTCACGAAGAAAGCAGCTTCACTGATCTGTTGTACTATCAGCAAGTAAACTCTTTATACAAATATGACAAAACAGATAAGAAGATGCCTTCCAAGTTCCCAACATCTTTGCACATCATATAATGCATGGCAATACATCACCTGCTTTATCTGCCTGTGTGCCCAGAATTGAACAAATGATAGGATAATTTGTACATGGTTCTTTAAAAAATGCCTGGTTGTTTTTTTCTTAACGTATTAGATATATTTAGTATGTATATTTCTAAATATAAAGCCATATTGCATACTGCTATATGCATGGGCACATCTGGCACTGAAATTCATAACTAAGGCCTATCAGACTATGCCAAAAATTGTCTTAAAGCTCCGCACAATTTGTGCAAATGATAGAAAGTTGGGACTTCAAAAGGAGAAGTAACAAGATGCAGGAAAAAAACAGGATAACAAACACGTTTTTGACTTTATTACTATTGTTACTCATGAAAATTGCCCCCATTTCTTCTCCTTAGTCAGCTAGTATTTGAAGACGTTCCCAGCCTCATGTAATGAAGGAGATGTCATGAGCACGTTCTGAGAGCAGGACCTTCACCTCTGGCTTTTGGTCCTCCACCTAAACTATCCCACCCAAGATCTATGAACTTGGCAACATGCTAGAAATTTTTTCCCTTTACTCTTTTCTTCCCTAGTCCCACAGGCTTTCAAAAGTTGTCTTGGCTGCACTAGAGAAAATAACATTCAGACAAAATTTTGTAAAATAGTTCAGTATGTTCTTCTATAAGGTGTTTTTTTTTTATATAGATTTTCTTATGATGTGTGGATCAATTTGTTAGGTAGTGAATAAAGAAAATCACATAAAGAAATGCTTTAATATGCCAAGAACAGATGTTTTTACTAGGGTACAAGGGGATTTTTGTATAAAGAATGACGATTACTTCCATAAATGTTACTGCAGGTAGACCCTGTAGGTATAGCTGTCTTAAAAGGTATACACTAATTCATTCTGTGGTTGCTCTCTTTCCGTCCTCTCTTTGATTGGGAGCTCCACTGAATCACAGCTTCTTTGCCCACCTGAGCTTCACCCACTCATTATCAGAAGTGAATCACTCCCTGAGCTTCTCCTCAGCCAGAGTCTCCAAGGAGAAGCAGCAGCCCACAAATCACCCCTGAATGCAGCCGTGCAAGCGGTTCTCCCTCCCCAGGGACTGTGGGTGACCAACTGTGGCTTTTGCAAAGCACAAATGCCAACCGGGCACCAACGGGCGTGCTGGATGGGGGCTCAAGGAGGGCCCAAATTCCCAGTGGTGGGGAAGAGGAAGCCAAGAGGAGCTAAGTTTCTTTCCCTCCACACTCCCTTTTGTCACTTAGGAAATGTCTCTTACTTCTCCTTACTCAGATGTGTTTCTTATGACTCCCAGCCAAACTTTCTAACCCAAATTGTAGTAGCACCACCCAAATGCAATCGCTTGTCTGGTGCATTCACTCATGATGCAGTCTGCTGAAACCCCATTGCTGAAAGTAATATTCATTATTTGACTCATATTTGGTTCAGTCATGCAGTAGCTCTTTTTTCTTTTTTTCCAGCACACTCTTGTGAAAGTGGGTCACAATCTGGGGTTTAGGTTGTCTGGTATTTTAAAAGGAAAATGCATGTTCCATACATAATAGGAAAGGCTGAGTAGTATAGCTGTCTTGAAGCTGAATCAAGCTTTTCCACTGATGATAAAATAAATGCAATCATACTAAAAGCTTATCTTGACATATTATCTTATGTACATGTTAAAAAATGGTTTTATAGTATACAGAAGGTTGTTTCTAGAGCCCAATCTTTTCTATAGTGCAGTGTCAAATGAAGTAATAGAAATAACACAGTAGGCCAGGGTATCAATAGACAGGAAAAGTGTAAACAAAAAACATTCAAGATAGTGAAAGCAATTTCCTCATTCAAAGCTACATTTTCAAATCTTGTCAATACTAATGGATGAGCTCACTTTGAGCAGAAAGCAAGCATAAGAGCTGTTCACAGATCAGGCCATGGAAAAGAGGGCAAAAGCACAAGATAGCTTTAGGCATCTTGTTAAAAAACATAATTTTGGAAGATGATTTTGGAAGATGATTTTCTTTGTATTCCTACAGAAAGAAAGGCAATCCAGAATTCCCCCAGATTTGGAATATACCTCTCTTGACCAGAGGGCCAGCCTAGATTCCTATGTTAGGTGTTATAGCAAGGCAGTACAGATATCGCAGGTGAGATATGCATAACTTTGAAGTTAAGAACACAATTTCAGATGATCAGCTCCTAGATCTTAATTAGACATATAGACCTACTCTTACAAGTAACTATGAAGCATCACATTACTGGCTGCTAACAGGGTTTAATATTAATTAAGATTGCAGTCTCAAAAACTGTGTGAAGACTCACAGAGCATTCCAGCATGCTCATGTTTGGAGCATAAGGACCAGGAGTGCAGAATTAGTCTGAAAGAGAGATCTAATACCTTTGAGAGATGGGGCAAAAATATGAGTGTTAAACATAAAAAAGCATTAAATAATCCAAAACAATGACAAACACCCCCCAAACAGATATAAATTAATCTAAATCTAAATATAATGTAAGGATAGAAGTGGGAAAAGACTTCGGCTAGGAAACAAGGAGGTAGAGTTCATCCTTTGGTTCCACTTACTTCAACCATCATCCCACATCCCTTTCATCATCCCTGGAGTCAGAGTACTAATTAGGAAAATAAACTTCCTACCTTTTGGAAAGGTTGCCTAATGAGACCTCACAGATACGTGGATGCAGATACTACTTCCATATCCATAACCTTGGAGGCATCCAGGGTTCCTGTCACCACTCATCTCCTCACACATCTTCACAACCCTCCAGACAACACTTTTATTTTATACTGCTCCCTTTTTCTCTCTTTTTTAAGGAACTTGCTTTGAGATGCAAGGCCTTGTTTTCACAAGGCAACAGTTCTCTGAACTGCTGACAAGTGAGGTAACATAAGAATATTCCAAACAGCCCAGTCCTTCTACAGGTTTGCCACATCTTGGAGCAGCTGATAAGACCATGTGCTCTGCCTACGTTTTCCAGCACCTGAGACAAGAATGGCTATTGCTATTTTTGCAACTTTTTTTTTCTAGTACGTTTCTTTTACAGGAAGAAACTTTAAAGCAGCAGTCCATCTCTACTAACTTCTTCTTCCCCAGCCCTTCGCCCCTTCATAACAGACGTTATACAGTTTTAAATATAGTAAAAGGCAATCAAATAGGATTTTTCACTATTTAAAAACAAAAACAAAAATGCACAAACTTTCAAGAAAAAAAAAAGAAAATTAAATGAGCTAAACAAACACAAAATGAAAGTCTCATTTGATATTTAATATTTTCACTGCCTGTCTTGACCCGTTCTGCTCTCCTCCATCCATCCTGCTCAGTCTTTTCTAAAAGATTTGCTAATGTGAACAAAATGACCCACCTTTCCTCTCAACATCTACTTTAGCATGTAGCTTGGTGAGGTAGGAATAGCTCTATAGAGCAAAGCTTTTGCTGCTGCGGATCTGGCAGTAAGATGGTAATATAGATACGCTCTCCGCTACTGAAAACTGCAAGTGATCACTGACTCCTCATCTACAATGCCAGAGTTGTATTAAGTCTCTGATTTCTCTCTCTTTTTTTTTCTTTTTTTTTTTTTTTAATAGGGACACAACACAACTCTGCTTTTTCCCTAGGTAAGAAAAAAAAAAGTTATAGTAATGTTAGTAATACCAAATATATGTATTTCAGAATTAGTCTTTGTAGCAAGTAAAATTATCATAGTGAAATAGCATTTGGACACAATATAATGCTTTCCTGTATTTCAGTAAAGTCAGAAAAGACACTTTTCCACTACATGTCTTCTGAAAAGGTAGTTCAGCATTATGAAAGGTCATATCTGCATTATTTAGTTGGGAGGCCTGGAATCAGACTTCAGATTTTTGTTTGAGATATCTTTGAATATCAAGTGTCCCTGAAATGAATTTATAGGTTTGATGGTTAATTCCTACTTACAGCACTAGTTTAAGCTTTACTAGGTGTAAATCCATTTCCAAATATTCCCACATTTCAGGAAATCAGATCTTTTAATAAATATGGCAAATAACTATGTCGAGTAATTGAAGAGGAACTCTAATTAAGGTACTTGGGCTGACTGACACTTGGTGAAAGGAAAAGAACAGCTATTGTAACCAGAATTCCCCTTCAAACATGCTGTACTTTGCTTATTTCAGTGCTCTATACTCTAGGTTTTTGGAGATTCAAGCTTCTAAATTGACTTAAACACTCAACAGAAAAGGCCAAATCATGAAATGAATGCTCTTTTCTATGAGTTTATATGTAACCAAAGATCTAGAAGAGAAGAAAAAAGCACCAGTCAGGTTGAACAAGATATCTGTGACCAGACACTGACAGACACCAGATCTCATAGAAACCACCTGTCTCCAGCTTGCCTACAGCAGGTTGGAAACACTCTTACAGAACGAGGTCAGGTCTTCTCCAGGTTTTCACGTAGTTTTGCTTAAAGTTCAAGAATGAAACAGCAAAGATGTCTCTAAAGGTTTTATGCTGGTTTTATGCTTCTTTAATCGGTAGTACACATTTGTGACAAACCTAGTGTGATTTTCTGAAAAGATAATGGGTAAATAATTGAGTAAAGCTGCTTACACAAAATTAACACTTCAAATAAGAATGTGCTAAAATGGCAAAAACACAAGTGGTCACAGTCAGAATATGTAAAGGGAAACTTATCTATAAAATCTTATTTCAGTCTTTTCTGTATAGGCATATCAGATATTATGTATCAGTCATTAATTACGCTTTCAATTCCACACGACTGTTACTGCAGAGTGATTACAAAAAGAGCTATGCTTAACCATCCTGTGATTCTGCAATTCTGTGATCCCTTTCAGACCTAAGATGAGTCACATTCAGCAATGGATGATCACAGACATGCCAGAGTACACAGAAATTTTCAGTCTTCAGAATCTCATAGCTATTTCCACTCAGCATTTTCGAATTGTTCCAAGTTAAAAATACACACACACACACACAAAAACCCACTAAACTAACCAAACCTGAACATTCTGAACCAGATAACGTGTACGAAAGGTTTCACTTCGATGGTTAAGTCTGTCGAAGTTGTGAAACACTCAAAACAGGATCTTCCAATGGAAAGAAAAAAAAAAAAAAAAAAGACTTAGCTCCTTTACAGTCCAGCCTTGACTCCAGAAAAGAATTACAGGGTTGTTTAAGCTCCTGCAGCTTAAACAGATCTTTTCAGCTCAGAAGGAAAAGTTATTGGTATATACTCCTAGCTTTTCACTTCCTTTGCTCCAGAGCTGAGGTGGAGATAAATATAGATAAAAATATAGATAAGTAGCCAATGCAAGGAATAAAAAAAAATAAAACAAAACATTTTGATGTGTGTAATGAATTATTTATTCATACAGTTGTAGAAAACATTTTGAACTAGTTAAGATTCGACACTGCAGGAAGCTGCTGAGGTACTCTATTGATCGACATTATCTGTATAACTCTTTGCCCACCCCTGCATCCTGCAGATAATTTCCTTTATGCATGACTTTACCATGAACTAATTGACAGCACTGCAATTAATTGCAAAATACATTTTCCCTTGTTTTCAAAAATATAAGAAGTGAAAAATAATGTTTTTAGCTTGATATTTTTATCCTTTTCTTATGTCCCAAGGAAAGCCTAGAGGAGAAGCAGCCAAATTTTGAAACATGGCACACATAGATCTCAATGACAAATAATTTTGGATTTTATTTTGGATATTTTTAAATGGATTGTCATATGAATGAAAATATTTACAAGCTATGTAAATATAACAGAAAAGTTGTTTTATCATTTAAGTGAGCATGTTGATTTGATTTACAAATATTTTAATATCACAAACATTGTAATATAACTTTATAAGCATTATTTTGAAACTTAATGTCTCTTGCCAAAAAATACTCATTTTAAGAGTGATTCTGCAAGTAAAACTCTTAGAATAGTGGACAATATCCATTTAGAGATTCAGAAGTGCTGCTGTCCAAAGCTCATAAACAAAAACTATGCCATATGAGCAGCTAAAAGTTAATCGCTTTTATAGGACAAAGGAAACAAACCTTGGACCTCCTGTCAAAAGCTGGCCCTCATGAGCACCAGAAGAGGAGATGCTGTGTAAGTACAGCAGTAAAACTCTGCAGCTTGCTGATCTGTTACTTACATGAAGGCTTAGAAGCAAAGGAGTTATCTCATGATTAAGTGTTTCAGGAAGTAGTCACAGGATACTTTCCAGTAATACAAGCATTCTGAATTATTATGTTTATTTTTTAAATTTCTTTTCCAACAGCTCAAGTTTAGACAAACTCTTCAGCTATCTAAGCACTTATATGACCTTATATACAGTATTTCCGTGGTTAAGACTTTAATTTTAAGTAACTGTGACAGAAGGTATTTGGAAAGGAGAAAAGAAAAGAGTAACTGAATGTAGAAGGCTGCGAAATTTGGAGGATTGCCAAGATCACCTCAAATTATAATGTTATACTACAGGTTATGCGGAGTCCCCCAGGCCAACATGGAGCTGGGTATTTGTAGGGAGCCTCAAAAAGCCTCCACCCTTTGACTCGTGCTGAATGTGGAGCAAACTGATGCTGAGCACATCACACACAGACCTAGCCATGCTGGAGTTATAGCTAAGGACTTGTTCCTTACATTTAAAATCAGGCTCATTTCTTTGTATTTTCTAAATGTACAAATCTAAGAAAATCAACAGGATACAGTTAACTGATAATACACATCTGATAACTACTACAGATTTAGTTCACTCATTCTGGAATATAATTTCTAAAAGAAAAAGTTATAAATATATGATATTGACCTATATCTACTTTCTGCCCATTCATTTGTACAGAAAAAGCTTTAAGTGCTTGTCTGAGTACATGCTATTTTATTGTACTCCCCACTGGAAACAGCCTTGTAACTCTAAAAAGATTATTTCAATGACACATCCACAACCATCAGGACATCAAAAAGAGCATTACTTTTACTCAAAAGCCCCCAATTTGGCTGAACTTGCTGCATTCATGACTGATGCCTTTTTGCCTAAGCAAGGGCAGGAGTAGGGACAGAGGAGATATAGCACAGACTGTTTTTTCAGCTACCACCAGCTGGTATTTAGCTCCAGCAAGCTCCTGTCCTCCCTCACAGTACAGGCAGCACCACGTCAACGCAACAGTAACAGCTTTGCCATTTTTCCCTTCCCTTTTTTCGGCTGGACTGCTCATGCATCTGTATTATGGAGAGGAACCTGCAGCCTGGAAGTAATCTAATTTCCCACAGTGTGGTCCTAACTCAGTTTTGGTCACCTTTTAATTCAATCAACAACAGCAGTGTGTATGCAAAGGCTACCTTTATTGCACGTGTTTGAAAAGCCAACTCAGGCCTCTGCCCCCACTCCAGATGAAGATGTAGATAAGGACATATACCTGAGTATAGAGCAGTCCTATGCTTGCAGAATGCTGTTATGTTTTAAGATTGCTGTGCTTTGCAATGTTTGTAGCAAAACGTTTCCTTCAAGCATTAGCCATCTGGCAAGGTTTGCTTATCAAATCTTTCAGCATGCCTCACGGGACGCTTGTGGGCAGATCTAAGGCAAATACAAATATACCAGATTAGGCCCTTGGTCCTTTCAGATTTAATCTGTTTTAATGGAAAGTATACTATAGAGGAATGTTAATTACGATACCTTAAATTCTCCATAAAATTACCCTGCATTTTGGTAGCATGCACCTCTTTTATACAAAGAACAGTCTGTGCTTTCAAAGCACTTAGATAAATTTAGATTGCAAATGCTAACAAGAAACTGGGAACCACACAACCAGGCTAGCTATAATTATCATTCTACTATTCAGATCAACCTAAAATATCTTAAATTGTTCATTGCATCATAGCCTGTTATAAAAACCTGACACCTGAGAATAGGCTGCTGGCTTTCTTGGGGAATATTCATATGATTAACCAAGCATGTGCTTGAATTAAGGTTTCAGAATCAAGGCAATAGTTGGTAATTTAATCTACTTCACAGATTCTCATATTCTCAAAAAAAACCCCAAAAAAAAACACAAAACAAAGCAAAACACCTTGCAACTGTGTTTTGCAGTTTTTTTTGTTTTTTTTTTTTTCCCTCTCTCTTGAGAAGATACAACTTCTATCACAAGATTAAGGGAAGAAAAAAGCAACCCACATGTTTTACAATTTTGTTGTTTGGTTTGTCAACCCACCCCATCCCACCCCCCCTTTATTTTTAATATGAATATATAAGAAATTTCTGTCAGAACAATCAGTTGAGGAAACATTAAACACTGTACTCAAGGGAATATATCCAGTAAATAATCACACTGGAATCGGTTTATCCCCAAGAAATTGAAGGGTAAGGGCTCCAGTTCTTATGCAGAATAATCTACCTTGTACTTTAACTGAAACCAAATGTAGACACCACCAATTCAGAATATACATTTTCATCTCTTTCTTTATTCTGCCTCTTCATATCTGCTGCTTATTGATACTGATGTTCAAACTCTGGAAAGAAGACATATAACTCCGACCTCCCAATTTTGCAATCCTGTCTGAATGGAAAAAAACTCAGTACATTACTTGACATTCTGTAGAAAAAGAAATATAGTCTTATTGTTATTTAACTACAGAATCATTCAGAGTGGAAGAGACATCAGGATGACTCTACTCTGACATTCTGCTCACTGCAGACTCGGCTACGAGATCATACCGTGTTGCTCAGAGCTTTATCCAAATGTGTCTTGAAAACCTCTGAGGATGGAGCCTGCACGACTTCTCTCAGCAACCCATGCCAGTGTCTGACTGTCCTTGTAGTGATTTTTTTTTTCTGGAATCTATCTGGAACCTCTCATTTTTCAATTTATGACCACTGCTTCTTTTTTTCACTTACTGTACACCTCAGAGCTTCAGTCTTCACAGTTCCTTCCTTGTAGTTAAGGGAAGGCTGCTGTGAGATGCCCTCAGGGCCATCTCTGTGCCAGGCAGAAGAAGTTCTTTTCCTTCAGCCTCTCCTCACAGGGCAAGTGCTCTAGCCTTGACCCAACTTAGTGGGCCTTCACCGAACTCAGATTTATCAACACCTATTTATCAGATTTATCAACACTTTGTTGATTGTGAAGATGTAAAAACTACACATTGTATTGTAGATGTAATGCTCAGTAGAGAGGGATGATTATTGCCCTTGATCTCCTGTTAACGGTCCCGCATGGATGCTACTGGCCACCTCCAATGCCAGGGCACCCTGCTGGCTCATGCCCAGCAAACTGTCAGAGCCCCCAGGACCTTTTTCCACAGAGCTGCTCCCCATCTTGCGCCCTGCCAGCCTGAATCATTGTGGAGGACTGGACCATCCTCACTGTAGGACTCTGAATTCATCCTTCTTGAATTTCATGATGTTGCTATTGGTTCATTCCTTGTGCCTGTCTAGGCTGCCCTCTGGATGGCAGCCCTGCCTTCAAGCACACTGACTCTCTCCTTTTGTTCATGGTGTCTTCCTTCTCCTCCAAGGCCATGGACAAATACATGAAAAGATAGGATCCAGAACAGACCCTTGGGATACTGGATTTATAACTGGTCTTCAGGTGGAGTATGACCACTGTCCTTTAGCCTGACTTTTAGTATGTCCTTTTTCATATATCTAGCAGTTCATCAATCTAGCCTGTAACCTTCTAACTTGGATAGAAGAATACTGTGGCAGATGGTGTTGAAAGCTTCACTAAAGTCAAGGTAAATGACATTCACAGCTCTCTCCTCTTCCACAAACCAAGACATTTTATCATAAAATCCAGTCAGACTGGTATGGAATGATTTATCCTTGATAAATCATGCTAATTTCCAGCACCATGACCTTCCTCATGTGTCCAAGGAGAAACATGCTCCAAAAATACTTTCCCATGATTTTCCCAGGAAATTTTCCAGTAAGGCTGTTCAGTCTGCAGTTCTCCAGTGCATTCTTTTGTTTTTTTTTGAAGACAAGTGCAATGTCTGCCTTTCTCCATTCACTGGAGAGTGCTCCTGATCATAGCAACATTTTTAAAGAGATAGAGTGGCCTCCAAAGACATCAGTCAGCTCTTTCAGTAGCCTAGATACAACCATCTGATCCCATGTATTTGTATGACTCTAGTTCTCTCAAATAAAGCCTGACTCTATTGTGATCCACTGCTGAATGACACTGATGATGTCATTCTCCACCATCTTGAAATCTTACATTAAGTGCAACAGCCTGGGACAATTTGTCAGTGAAGACAGAGGCAAAGACATTCAGTAGCCTTATCTGTGTCTGCTATTTCTAAAGCACCCGCCCCACTCACCAGTGGGACCACACTGCTTAACCTTTTTTATTATTTATTATTTACCTGAGCTTCCTTAACATGTTCAGCTCTGAGTTTTCACTTTCTTAACCTCATGTATGCCTGGGCAGTGATTCTATAGTCTTCTTTTGCAACCCGTCCTTGTTTCCGCCTGCTGCATTCATTCATTCGTTCATTTATTTATGTATTTATTATTTGTGCTAGAGCTCATTCATGAGCTCCCTTTTTAGATAGACTTGTCTCCTGACATATTTACTATATTTACTTGTTTTCCTGAGTATCAGGATGGAGTATTCTCATGCTTGAAGAACACTGATATTAACAACTGTGATTCTCTTGAGCTTCTTCGACACTTCCCTTGGTGTTCCACCAACAGTTAACTGAAGAAACCAAAATTTGATGACCTATTGTCCAAGGTCTGTACTCTGCTACTTGCCTTCCTCACTGTCCTCTGACTTTGGACTCCATCATTTCATCATTGTTAAAGCCAACACTGCTTTGGGTTATCAGATCCCAGACCAATTCTTTCCTGTTTTGTGTAGGATATAAAAGAGATCATTGAGGTAGTCAGCCCCTCTCGCAACTGTGTTATGCAGTTATATCTGACATTCCTCAGAAACAATTGCTTACCCATTCAGCAGCCCATGTTACAACTCTAACTTTACAGGATTATATCAAAGAACATCAAATACAGTCCTTTACATATCCCTGACCTCTTTGAATTTCAGCATCACAGTTCAGTACCTTTTGAGTATGCCTCCACCCTGAAATATTCAAGTTTTTCATCCTATGTGGGCCTTCATGGGCACTGGTTATTAGATTTTTTTTTCACACCAAAATGGAATTTTTACACATACCACCAGTTGAAACCACAGGATCATCTATATTCCCACAATGTGAGCTCTCCTTCAGTCTTTAATTTCTGAAAATCTTTCCATATGAAATTTTTTTTTTTCGTCTGGCATATACATTACTATGCAGTAAAGCTTCCCCTTCTCTTGGTGGTCTCTGATTGAGAGAGTTCAGCCTAACTGCTATCCATCTTGAAGACCAAGATCCTCTAAGATACAGTCCATAACAGGATAATATAGCTATTTCAAGCCAAAAGCATCCACAAAAAAAAAAACAAAGTGTGGTTTTAACTTCTGCTAGGCCAGTTCGGTAACAAAGATCATAAAGCCTTAAATAACCGGTTCTTTACTATTTACAGGTGTCATAGTACAATCTTTCACATACCTCGAGGCTCATAGCTTGGGAGACTATTAGCAGTTGAGGAATTTTGCTTGAAACCAAAACTTGAGGCTTTATTCTGAGATTATTGTTGTTTTGTCCGATCCCACATCCCAGTTTAATGATTATTTATTTTTTCATATATTTTTTCTGTATGTAATCCCAAACACTAAGCAAAAGACTAGGGAACTGTGTAAATCAATTCAAATAAGTAATTGTGTTTCAAGTGAACTATTTCTTCTCTTATGTTGTCTGTAGTGTATGAAGTCACAGATCAGTTTAACTATTATAAATTAAAACTGACTGCTCTGCAAGAATAAATGCTGCTTGTTATTTTGTATATATCAGTCTTCAGTACAATCAACAAGCAACCATACAGTAAGAGTGAAGCATGGATGACTACTGTTGTTGCTCTGGAAAGGAAGACAAACCGTGTAAACAGTTCTCTGGGGAAGGCTGTGAAATGACCTCAAAATAAGCGTAGGCTAATCCTTCACCTGCATGTTTCAAATGCTCACTAAGCAATAGTGCACAGAAAAAAGCAGAATAATATTAAGTGATAGATTCCTCACTCAAACAGGCTCCAGATTCAGAAATCAAAATCTTAAGAACACAGAAGTGCAATCAGAGCTAAATGCTGCAAAGTGTGAATGTCAGCAGTGCCTTCAAGACTTGAGGATCTCACAGGAGCGCTCAACACCTTGGAGAATAAATTGGCAAACACTGATTTGAACAAAAGAGTTTGCAGGAGAGGGAAATCAGGCAAAACAGCAACTCCAGCCAAACAAACAAGACACAAATTACCTCAAAAATAAATCTTTTTTTTTTTCCTGAAAATTACAAGGGAAATGAGACAAGTATCGAATATAGATTTTTTCACACCTGAGTAATACTCTGGTCAAGACCATTTCTGTCATGTGCCTTGAAAACAGCTGCCTGAATGTCACGTCAGATGAATCAGCCACATCTCACTTTTTTCTAATTCAGAAACAATTAGTTTCTTCTTCTAGACAATGAGAAACCTTCTTAGAGGTGAATCATGCATGCGCTTTTAGTTGAGTTCTGTTGAGTTTAGTTGAGATGTGAAAGTTACTTACTCATTCAAGGGCAATTTGTAGCTTAGTAAGAAAAAATAGGCAGTGCTCGACCAATGCTGCAAAGTCTGCCCATTTAAGTAACATAGTTACGTGGCAGCATCCAGAACCTCGGACACTGAATGCTCATGTTACTGCCAGGGCAGCTCTTAACATAGCTTTAATGAGGCACTTCCCTGAGGAAGCTGCTCTGCATACAGTTATTTTGAGTAAAGTTGTTTCATGCAAAGTACAAGACAGACAGTTTTGGCACAGATTAAAAGCTCCTTGAAACTGTGGCCTGGGCCGGAAGGAAGAGTGAGGTTGTATAGGTGGACAACCATGTGGTCCTGCCTCTCAGCAATTCTGCACCCTTGGGCACTGGGAGAGGGATGCAATTCAGAACAGTGAAATACCAAAGTGATTTGCAACCTTCTTCATGAAGGTTGATTCTGCCAAGTAGTTTGGGCATATCCAAGGAAAAAGGATACCGAAATCCATATCAACACCGAATGCTAAAAAGGTCTTTATTCTCAGCTGGGTAGAACTTCTCCCAGTGCTTCAAATCCAAGAGAGTTTTCTGCCATGCTTTGCTTACTTTTCTTGAGTTTCACCTTCATTTCTTGAGAACATTGATCTTCCCACCAGCACTTGCTTAGGACTCTCTCTAACCACCTGGATTTCAATAATTTATCTTATTTGCATCCTAGAAATTTCTATCCACCCATCTGATTTTCCAGCTATGAATTTGTTCATATTTTCCATCTGAGAAGCCCAATATCAGGACTTCTAGTCCTGTACAGCATGGCTTAAGTACCTGAGAAAGGTCTCAGCCAGCCTCCAAACTTTCTCAGTTTGGTAAGTAAGAGAAGTCATACATTCTTCAAATGTTTCAAATCCCCTTATTTTTAAACCAAATACTGGGAAAAATTGTTTTCTAAATAAATCAACAGCATGTTTAATACAAAATTGTTCTCAAATATAGGGTTTTATTGTACTGAGATAGCTTGGGCAGCCTACAAATATCTGAAAGCTTCTCAGATTTTGAAAACCTGAGAAAAATTAGTCCAAAACTCAAAGTTAGGAGTCCTGGAAAGTGCATAGTTGTATGCAGTCCTAATGCTGCAACAAAGCAGAACCCAGTGATCAGTCTAGTTGTTCATTTAATTAATGTGGAAAAGAAAACCAACTCAAAGTACCTTCTTTTACTTCACTAATTTGTACACATGTACAATTCAATATCTTAGCTAGAAGCTCAGAAAATCACTGAGTTTAAGCCTCAAAAACATCTTCCTTGAAAACTTTTGAAAGACATGAGTGAATTTAACTTCTCACAGACTGCTGGTAGTGACTGAAGCTTCTTCTTCATACTGCAGGCAAAACAAACAAAACAAAACAAAACAAAACAAAACACATTCAAGTGTCCAGTAATTTAAAATCGAATCATTGAACTGCCTTGTTACCTTTTTACTCTTTGCTTCAGAACTTGTTAGCCATTACAATAATTTATATTTGTCGGCGACTGAGGCATTTATTCTTTTACTGTAATCTGAATTATAAAAGTTTTGTTGTTGTTTTTGCTGCTGTTTTTCTAAAAGTTGACACCAAAAGTTGTTTAAAAAATCAACTGGTGAATGAAAGTTTCTTCTCCTTACTCAGGAGAAATAGCAGATTTTCAATCATTCAAACTAACTCAGCTACTATGCCTTAGCAGAACAAAAAGAAGTTTGCTTTTTCCATTTCAGAACATTTTAAATATATCTTCAGGATTATTGCACCACAGCAAGTCATGAAATGATTCTTATCCAGATTTCAAGCTATGAAAGAACAGATGAGAAGGAAACCACTGCCCTATTTCTTTTCTGCTTCATATTCATTACAGAAATAGATTGAAGTAAGACACATATCAAGTGAACACAAGGCAGTACCTTGCAAGCTGCTAGAACAGATTTGGTTTTATATCACCATCTAAACCTCAAATCAATAAAACATTAATATCTCCCCTACCTGTCAAAGAAGATTATAACAGGGAATAAATTATGCTCTTTTTCCCCTACAGAATCTCTATTATAACAACTTAATTTCAAGTTTTTTTAAAAAACAAGGTTTTAAGCATGGCTGTTCAATACATCCGCATAAAACATGAAGAAGTGGTTCTTTCAACTTGCTAAAAGATCAAAATATTTTGGCAGCAGAACTTCACTCCTTCCTTAGGGTATTCATTCTCCTAACAAAGGAGTTCAGTGGTGATTCTGCAAGGCTTAATGATCTCTAAGGCTTAGTCACAGCTGGACAGCTCTTGGACCTTTTCTTTAGAAATGCCAGGTCTCTGCTATGCAAACCCTCATTAGCTACATCTTATAAATCCCCTTGAGAGACGCTGTTTTTGCCTTAGGAAGTTATCAAAACCCATTCAAACTTTTTGCAGAAAAATCACCAGCCAGAACAGAAAACAGCTGATCAGTTACAGACTGGGTATGGGACAACTACTTGAGAAAAGCACATTTGTCCTGCACTTGTCACTGTCTCAGGCATGCTCCACTCTCCATCCCCTCCCTGAGCAGCCTCCAACACCATCCGCCCTCCAAGCTCCGTCCACGCCGTTCCTGCAGGGCACGGCCTACGCCATTCCAATGCAAGGCGAAAAAGGAAGGTGATGGCAACTGAAAGATCTGACACCAGTGAAATGCTACACTTCTACATAGAGAAAAATCCATTTTTATTTCTTAACATTTCCATTGTTCCTGTTTCTGAGGGCAACTAAAGAGCAGGCATTACTGGGATTATTCAGAAAAAATAGTCCCAAAATATTAAAAGGCTTTCACAGAGTTTATAGAGTCTGATGAGAAGTTTTTCTGTTTCTACTCAGTTAGGAGCTCCAGACTTGAGCTCAAGGAACAAGTATTCGTCTTCTAATTTTGCATTTGAAAATCTACTGTGGAAGTGGCATACAACATCATCTTTCTTTAGTCTACCCTGTCCCTCCAGCCTTGAGGAAAGAACAAAATGAAAAAAAAATAAATAAAAAGAAGGCAGACTTTTATTCCCTAAAGAAAGGGGTCCAGAGACTTTTTTTAAAAAGGGTGGGGGAGAGGAGGATTCTAATTTTTATGCATTCTTTTTATCCTCCTGCCTACAAAAACTTTTATCAACATTTTCTTTCAAGTTAATTTTCGATGTTTACAACCCTCAGGAGTATGAAATCAAAAAGTTTACCTGTTCTGATACCATGAGGACCATTTAAGGGGAAAACATTCAGAAGTGGATTTTCATATAATCTCTTTTTTTTTTCCATTTATTCTTTTCCATGTCATATATTTGAAACAGATTGGGGTTTTAAATGAGTTCTTGAACAGTCACTCTACCTATGACTCAGGAAAAGTTACATTTTTTGTATTACAGTCTGGAAAAAAAAAGAATAATTATACCAGCACTCACTGAGCTGCTATCCTGTCATTTTGAACAAAATTTAAATACATCAAATATGTCAGATGACAAAAAATGCAAAATTAATCAAGAAAAAGTCAATTACTTTGTATCCTGCTCTGACACACAAAAAAATGCGACTTATGATGGAAATATCAAATTAGCAGGCAAAATATTAAAAATAATAGGCTGGGGAAAGGAGAACAGTTAAAGGAACAGTGTTTAATGCAATTTTTAGGTGCGCAGTAAGCTAAAACATCAGCATTTAGAAGTCCTAAGTAGAAGATATTCCTAGGTATCCTATGAAAGAGCCTTGAACTGTATTTCTCCATATCCAGCAAACACTCATGGACTTGCAAGAAAAAAAAAAAAAGGGACAGCATTTTCAGATTATTATTGTCAGCTCCCTTTACACATAGTTGCAAGTACCACTTTTTAAATTATTAAAAAGCTTGGAAAAACACTAACAAAGCCTGGGATTTCAAAGAGAGCACCAAGGTGATCCCACTAAGTAAGCAATTCATTGCTACAGCTTCCATTCCCCTTATCTGCTTTGTAGTTTCAAGTACAAGTACACTTAATGAAGTCAGCTACCAGGAACATTATGGCATAACTCTTTAGAAAATAACATAAACATTAACAAGGATTTCACTTTCTATGCTTTAAAAATCAGTATGTTGTAATAACGCCAATTAAAATAACAGTCAATTCTCAGATTAATTCCCTTCTTCCTCAAATCCTCAGTTTTATAATCAATAAAAGTTTTTGTGGATGCAAAATTTGCCTTTCATCCAAGATTTAAAAGCTTTTGCAAATGTAAATTTGCAGCAGACCCAGGAAAGCAAACATTGTTCTCCCTTCTTTCACACGGCTGCCGTAATAAGCTTAAAACTTGTCTACAAAAGGAAGCAGAGGAGGCAGATATGAATTTACAACTGCAAGACAGCTCCCTATATCCATAGTATAAGCATGCAGTAAATGCAGCTACCTGGTGGCAGATCTAACCACAAATTACTGCTGTGAGCGCTTTCAGCCAGAGCAGTGAGACCACTGCCCTGGGCCATGCTATTCTTTGCTCCTGCTGATAAAAGTTTCTTCCCTTGGTAGGGTGATACCTATACGGCCACATCTCCTTTGGTCACAGTGTGGTCTTAGATCCACTGAAGCTATGCATGGAATTACCTCTTCTTGCATTTTCATATGCTTTGTGATAAATCTCTGGGCTGGCAACCTCTGTGCAACTTGCCCAAAGTCAAGAACACTGGTAGAAGTACCCTGCTAGATTTGCAAGGGCAGCATAAATTAGCAAGGCGAAGCCCAGAGAGAAACAGAAAGACTTCCCTGGAAAAGTAATTGAATTGTGTCGGGGAGTGACTTGATAACAACTGAAACAAATGTAAGGCTGAGCTGCTGCAGCTCCTCCCTTCCTTCAGCACCTAGTCTAACCTCACCAAAATAATAATAATAGTAATAATAATAATAATGCTTGCAGCTAGCAGGATCCCCTATGACTCCTGCTGATATTACACCACTAATACTGCAGCTGTATGTTATTTGTAGTAAGTAGGGAAATGATAGGCCTTTCCATGCATCATTTCAGCACAAATACAAAGGCTTCTGCCTCACCCACACAAATTTTATAATTCAGCTAATTTTAACATAAAAACGTAAAATATGCTTTATAAAGCATATTCCTTCTGCTTAAGCTTTTGAGTTCTGGCCATATAAGTGTGGATTAAAAACCAGGCTTTATTAAAATGCTTTATATGTACACTTCATCATTCCTCACAAGCACGAGATTCTCCAACTGCATGCGATCACTGTCATGATTCTGTCGCCCACCTGCCAGAAGAGAGCTACCTACTTCCATTACTAGGAGACAGGAGACAACTTAAGACAAAGCTCACAACAGAGAAGTTACATTAAGGACCAGACCCAAGATTAACCATCACACAGAAATTTAATGGCTTCCTGTTCAAAAAAATCTCATGTTCATATTTTCAATTATGCTTACGTATCACACCGTGCAAACAAAATGGCAGATACTCAGAAACTACCTCAATATGTAACTAATCATTTACTGATTTTCAGGATTTTTTTTCTGGTTTTGTTTTACTTTTTTAAGTGCATGTTGTAGTGTATTTCTCAACATAACAGCAGACAACCATTCCATCTGGGTTCACAGTAGGGGGTAAATGCCGTGCAATCCTGTCTTTTCCCAACAACTTTCCCTTCAACTAAAAATCTCCAAGTCTCCCAGTCACACTCTAAATCCCCTGGTAGGAGGCACTGCCCAATCTAAAATTAACCCTAGCATTCCTACGCACAGAGTTATCTCCTTTCTGCTCCAACACACTAAAAATGACAATACGCTGAATTAGGTCATAAAAAGTGCTATATATTAATAACTGATATAGTTTATATTTCTTGAATTTGCTCCAGGTTTTAGTGAGATCCTGCACCATACTGCTTTTAGGATTCCATTAAAATAAAATATAATAAATGGCTAGTCAAAATCAGCACACTTTTGTATGAAAACTATACAACAGTTACCCTATCAATTATTCTCTAGAAGATTCAGTTAAGCATGTCAATTGAACAGGACAACCTGTCATATACTCAGACAGCTCGCAGCAATCTTTTTCTTTTTCTAGTTTTGTATCTTATTATAGCAACTCCATATTTCCATCTTGTAATATGAAAAGTAATATGAAAAGTTTTTACCTTTTAACACTTTTACCAGTGTTAGTTACTACACTCCTTAGTGTAGCAACTCCATAGTGACTATAATCATTCTTGGCATAAGAAACTAAAAGGTATTTTCTAATTATATTTATAACGGAATTGATTTATCCTATTAATTAGGATCTCTATTTTTACTTCTTTCATATAAAAATCTTGGAGCTATTCATAGATAAAAACATATGCATGTATACTGCAAATCTTAGACTCCAGATTAGTTTCTCCACACTGCTCTACACACTAAATTTGAAGAGACGTGATCTCTCAGGTAAAGGCTATGAACCTGCACTTAAACACCTCTGTTTGGATGAAAAGCCTTTCTACTTTTCCTGCACCTGGCAACCCCATTTGCAAAATATCCATAATACTATATGACAATATAGATCAGTGCTGCATGACAAAACTACAAATAAAGAGCATATAGTCATCTGTGAGATAGCTTTGAGTTAACTAGCTGTAGGAGGCAGACAGCTACACCCATGCTAGTTAAGACATTATCTGGGCACTGTACTCTGGATACCTTGCAGAAAACTAATTTTAGGAGCCTAAATCTTCCTGACCTGAGGTTGACCTGAGGTCAATTCCCTATGCAGGGGAGAAGGAGGAGCCCAGAGAACCCAAACTGCACAAGGTACAAGACTGAGCCTGGCGACCTCAGTCCCAGCATGGTTCACCAAATGCCAGGGCACTTGCTCACTAGTTTTAAGCCAGCACGAGCATCTCTGCATGAGTCACCCTCTCACATTGATGATTGTCTGTTTTAGGGACACTTTTAATGTTGGCAGGTCAGCGTTTGTGCTGCAGTTGATGAGGACTTCAGAAATGCTTACTCGTAAGTAACTATCAAGGTCAGACACACCATCCAACATTTCTCATCTACACAGAACAGAGAAATTTCTGTCTCATTTTATTTTGATGCTTCTGTATGAATTCAGGAATCCTTGGCTTCAGACACCCTATTGCAAATCCTGTTTCACTTCTGTACTGAAAA
The DNA here is from genome assembly GCF_000705375.1 of Tinamus guttatus. The sequence continues at coordinate 173,057 of NW_010588162.1, forward strand.
CTATAATGTATTATCCCATAATATACCAGTCTGAGATGAATTCAACAGTGAAATTTATCTTAAGGCAATTGCCTTCGCATAAGGCAATTATCACATGATTAAGTATTATTAATGTATGTAAAAGCCTGAGGTAAGAGACTTCCACAACAAAAGAAAAGTATGGTGGAGCATTTAAACTTAAGTTTCTATGTATATTCCATAAGAGATATTATGGAAGGCATTCAAGTATACTGTGGTTGTTGAATTTCTGGCAAATATATTTTAACCTGAGAATATCAAATCCACCTCATACTGATCACTACACTGAAAAACGAAACATTTTAAAGCTGCAGCAATGGTTTTGAATTGGTATGACATAGGTGAAATCTCTCCACCACCCACTTACTTCTTTCTGTTTACATAGGCCTAGGTGCTGACAACACAAACTAGAGAAGAACTATGTGAAAACATCAGTAAAATTTTTCAGAAACATCTTTTAACTCATAGAATTATTATATTCTAATCCCTGTCAATATTATCTTGTCTGGAGACTTTGCAGCACAGAATAATTTCAGCCATGGGAGAGTATATTAACATTAACTTTGAGGCGAACCTGTTTTGCACAAACTATTGCAGATGCCTTTAGGAATAGCAAAAAAAATCAGCAGTTTTACTCTCAAAATAATTAGTAGGACGGTTTCAGAGTGAGAAAAGCAGGGAGAACTGGAGGATGCTCCTTTTTGGGAGTCCCTTCTCAGGATGCAATGCCTCCCTGCTGACCCACCTACCCTTTGGAAGACGGAGCTTGGCCAAACAAGCCCTTGAGGTGAAGAAAGTATTTTATTTTACCAATGTAATGTACTATTGAACTGAATGCTTTCTAAGGAGCAGGGGCTCGGTACATCTATTTCCCCACACAATGCGTGTGAAGTTTTACACTTCCCCGACAGGTCTCTTCCAGGGGCTTGTGCATTACCCCACGGTGTCAATGGTGTTTAAACTGCAGTAGCCAAGGCTCTTGAAACCAGAGGTGAGCCAAACAACCAGACAGAGCAGGCTGTGGAGACCTGTGGACATAGAGGTGCTTGATTTATGTCTGGGGCTACTCCTCTCGTTGAACTATATGCACCGGTCCTTAACATCAGTTCAGTCATGAACAGAAAGCACAGGGACCTAAAATACCAAGCAAAGCCTTGCCCGACGCCACAAGTGCTGGCCCTCTTTTTCCCTCTTCCTATAGTTGAAGCCTCTTTATGGCCAACGAGAACAAGAAGGGGAAGAGCAGAAAGGTGAAGGCAGTAACTGCTTGGAGGAAGAGGGATTACTTAGGACAGCCCCATCACAAGCGCTCAGTAGGCAGGGTGCACAAGATGCAAAAGTAATCGCCTGCTCACAATTTCATTCCCACCCAAAACATGAAGCGCCTTCTTATTCTTGTGACAACGCTGCAGAAAAAAATATATGAAATGTAGCTCTTTCAAAAGTGCTTTTGTGCTCTCTAGTAAAAACTCTTCTTCTGAAAGCAAGCTAGAGGCCATCTTGATGCCTTTCTATAAGACACCTTTTCAAGATGGGCAAGTCTGTGATAACATACTGATGATAATTATCTGTTGACCTCAGCAGTTGTTTTCATTGCTCTGTTTCTTGCCTTGGGCTTTATAGGTCACATTTTATGCTAATTGGAAGTTAAAAAAAAAAAGAGAGAGGGAGAGAGCAAGAGAAAGACAGAAAGCATTCATTAACTTCCTAGTTAGCTATCACTGATTTTATGAAATATCTTCCAAAATTTTACATTTGTATGGAAGAAATTAATTGCACAAAAGGGGAAAAAGTCACCGTGTATCCTGTGGGCCCTTATATAAGAAGACATGATTTAGCAAGTGAAAGCAGCATATCCTAACTAACTTTAACTCCAAGAATACAAAGTGAGACTTAAAATAATTTTTGTTTAATTTTTTCTAGCCATAAAACAGACTGTTCATATTTGATAGTAGGAAAAGTACCAAAAAAATAAACTATTTTTAAGGAAATAGGCATCTAACAAAACATTCAGCATATTCAGCATCTATTCTATCAGCATATTCAGCATATTCAGCATCTATTCTATCTATTTCTATCTATTTCATTTCAAAGTTTCAAGGTGTACTCCATTCTGACACTTAGCCAGTCAGCTTGGAAACATCAAAAGAAACTCTCCACAACTTTGACTACTGAAATTTGGGAGAATTAGTGAAAAGAAAGTTTACAGTATATTTCTCCTGTCTCTCAAAAGAGCTACAGCTGACTGCTAAAGACATGATAGATGCCAGATGACAAATTGTAAGAATTTCCTATGTTACCGAATTAATCTTTGAGATTGCCTTTCTTTCCTGAAAATAAAAAAGTGAAAACACAGATCTGAGTATTATTCATATTAAATGCTGCAAGCCACATATATGATACATCACAAAAGACAAGAAATCACTTCTGTTAAGATGGAAGACATATTACAGAGTAGAATTCAGCTGATATATTGAGTAAATGGTTAAAACAAGAGGAGATTAAAAAATATGGCCACTGAGTTAAAAATAACTTTGTGAGATCTGTTTAATAATTTAATCTACATGAACACAGGAAATATTCACACTGGTTGGCAACAGAACTTCCCCTGGAATTTATGGCTCAGTCCTACCCTCAGAGAAATGAATGCTTATGAGTTTTTTAATTTTATAGGAAGATAGACGGATCTTCCACTCTCATAAAGGTATTGCTGAGTTTTAATGATTTTTTTTTCTCATCAGGACAATATTATTACTTTCTAAGTGTTTGAGATTATTCACTTTGGCACTGATTTCCAGTATCTGTTAATAACAGTACTGCTTTTGCTTCCTGGAACTAGAAGAGTGGTTTAGGGCTAATCTGCTCTGCCTGTAGGACTTTGGCAAAGCAGAAGTGCTGCTGCACGTTCATTTTTGGGTTATGCTTCTCCAGCAGTTAATCTTTCCTGGGCCTGACCCATGTGGACCAGTACAAAGCCTGATCTAGCCCAAATGGGAGGATTTTCAGACTTCTTACAGCTGGTCAACATCTGATTTTGTGTTTTTTACTACTTGACTGTAGAAGGTTGCTGTTTGTTCAGCAATGGAAACAATGAAAATAATACTGTCCTACAGGTGTAGCTTAGAAAAATTAGCACACAAACAGTTCTCCCCAAAAAGTGTGGTCACCTATAACGAATGATTTTACTTATCATAGATGGGACTTCAGCAAGATAAAGGTTCAGCTTATAATCAGCTTATAATTATTAAGGACAGAAACAAGTTCTATTCCTCCCTTTTCCTCAGTAAAAGCAAGACACCCTTCTGACTGCATTAATTAAAAAAAAATCTGACACCTTGAAAAGTGGTATTCTGGCTAGCAGCATATTTAGAATCTGTATATTTGTAAGAAAGGAAAAAAAGAATTCTTAACATAAGACTTCAAGTTTATTGAAGTACAATCTGAACAACTCCCCTTTAAAGAATGCCTTGACAATGAGTAGCAGAGTGATACCCACTTTTAGTAATACTATTCTTATGTAAGTTTGTGATCCAAGATGCAAAATTAAAATCTAAATTTCCATCTTTCAACTTCTTTGAAAATCCAGAGTGCGGTTTCTGATTTGAGTTTTTCTGTTATGACCAGAGGGCACTGAGTGATTTGTACCTTTGTCACCTGCCTTTGTGCTTTTCCCATTGATTTTAACCTTAAAGGACACTTTAAAAAGGGCTCGTTTAGCTTACCTTTGAGGCAGGACAAAATTATCTCTAATCTCTCCCCTTATAAGAAGCAAAACCTGAAAAACAGTTACTGGTGCCAGTCTCCTACATGCCACAGCCACACAGTTTGATCCCATTTGAAGAAGGCAAGACAACACAACAGGTAGCTGAGAATGATTCAGCCCTCTGTAACCCATCCAGAGACAACAAGGCTAAAACGGAGAGAAGATTGTAAGTCCTATTGCTCTTGGTATGAAATCAGGACTGGGTGACAAGATGACAGCTGGCACAATGATTTTTTTTTTAAAAAAAAAAAGATCATCAGAAAACAGCCAGATGTTCAGCTGACCAGCTTGTAGGTGAGGCACACTGTGATACTGTCATGCATGAGGTGGTAATTCAAGCCATTCTCCTTGGGATTTCTATTCTCAATTATGTGTGGAGCACACCAGAAACCATAGTAAAAGAAATTCAAGTAGGGCTTAGAGCAAAGAAGAGGAACAAGAGGCTGAAGGATTTACAGTTAATCAAAAGTTAGTTGATTTTGGCCTTTGATTCAGGCCTAATTCAGACTGTAATATTTATCTGGGTAGCTCTTCTATACTATCCCATGACAGTTATGACACAGCTATATTTATAAGGAAAATTTCTCATTCCCAAGGCAGAAATGTTTGTTTGGGGCATGGGATAAAGGAAGGGAGCACAGCTTGTTCCACATTATTACATTACAAAGCACCTTCCACAGAAACATCTAAAGATATTTTATAAATACTGATGAAGGCTCCCGAGACCTTGACAACCGGGAAAACAACACGCTCATATTGCGGAAAGTTACTCTGCTATCTGGAGGAGTTATCTGAATTACACCAAACTTACGCTCCTTCTTCCAGAGAGCCCGGGGCAAGCAGCCTTCCTACATCCTGCTCCCTACAGCCTCTCTGTACTTGAGCAACAATGACAGAAGAGCCGCTTCTCTGTTTTCGTATGATAAATTTATGACTTGAGAGATGTGCAACTCAAAGCAGTTCTATTCTTTAAGCCTGCAATTTTCCTCCTGCAAATACGCTTTTCTTAAAGTGCCTTTAATCGTGTTAGTAGGCAAATACTTGGGAGTAAACTGCAAAAAAAGTCTATTTAGTGTTGGGAAAACTCTCAGCCTAGGTGCAATGTAAATTTAATTAATGTTCTTTAATAACATGGCATCTGACAGGCAAAACTGTTTCCATTCAAGAAACAAAATGCATAGGAAATTTAAATGGCTGTTAATTTCATGAATGTGTAACATTAAGCAAATTATACTAATAAAAATTAGGTTGTCCCACACAGGATCAAATTGACAAAACAACATTCTCAGCTGCTAATAGCATTTTGACATTTATACCTATAAAGCTATTATTATGTCCTCACTCTCATACAGCGATCACAGTGATTGCTTTCATATTGCTTTCAAATAAGGAAACACTGCAACTAGAGAAAAAAAAAAAAGACAAAAAGAATGGAGCTGTCCCTTTGTCCCACAAAAGAAAGCACAATTAAAACTCACACTTCTTTATGTTGAAGTTACTGATATTTCTACTGAACGTGCACTTTCAGCTTGCATGTCCACACCATAAGGGAAGAAGAGCACTGCTCAGTGCCAAAAATCTACAAAACCGCTTGTCCTCATGAACACAGCAACAGAAACTGGTTTCTCCTGTAGGCCTGGGATGTATTTTCAAGATTTTCCTCCAGTGCCTGGAGTTGACAATGGCAAACATTTTCTAAGGCACTAAACTGTGATGCACTCAGTTGCTGTCTTCCACAGGGAGATACTCCCTAAATCACCTCTGCACCCTCCCTACTTACCCTGATGAATTTGTCAGCATTGATATTCTTTAACTCCTCAAAGTACATCTTAAGTACCTCAGAGTGCACAATTCTCTGTTTTTGTTGTTGTTTGTTTGTTAAAAACAAGCTATTTAACTGGCAAGGAAATCACACAAAAATCAGGCATGATTGGACTGCTTTGGGTGAACAACCAGATGGTCAGTGACTAGTGTAACCTGACTGGCTTTGCTTGTCCTCAGAGATAACCATTTTCACGCTAAGAAACTATCTCAGGAGAGTTTACACAAGGTTTTGGCAGAGAGCCTATACACTTCCCAGAAGACAAATGATGAATATTTAACTCAAAAAAAAAAAAAAAAA
>NW_010588163.1:0-19236 GCF_000705375.1 Tinamus guttatus
CTTGGGAAGATGTCACTGTCTCTTCTATCGAGATATCAAACAGAAATATGTGTCACTTTTTTCTTCACAAAATAACTCCTTATGCAAGCACTTTACTAGAGAAGCATTTTGCGGATCCTGTTCTAAGGATCTTACCTCCACCTCTACCACCACCTCTTCCTCCTCCACGTCCACCACCACGTCCTCCTCTACCACCTCCTCTAGGAGGACCCTTTTCTCCAGGAGGCCTTGGCAAAAATCTCTGCAGGGGTAGTAGCTTTGCTGGATCAATATAAAACTGTAGGAAGAGAGTTCCATTAGGCTCTGAAAGCATCAGGACTTATGAGCGCATTGATTTTTTTTATTCTTTCATAAACATTCACAACTGAGTCTCTATGTCAAACTGTCCAATGCAAATGGCAAAAAACCAAAATGCAAATATAAAAAATCAAATTATTGAAAAAAAAGTCTGCATTTTAGAAATTTCACTAGTTACATTTTTTCTCAATAAAAAATAAAAACAAGGCAAATCAAAAAGTGAAAAGGAAGAGTAAACAAAAACTAAAGTTTTCAAAGGACAATCAGCCTTTAATGTCAACAAAAAACCCTATTTGTAAAGCTGCATTTTATCTAATCGATGACATACAGTAACATTCTGCTATTAAGACTGCTCACCTTTTGCATTTTTTTAAATGAAGAAGCTTTCATGTTCTCAGACAGCTTCACTGAAAAATACTATTATTTTCTTTAAGGAACATAACATTAATAAAATATTAGAAACAGTTTCTTTGACTATTATATATAACTATTCTATATAAGAAACAATTCAGACAACTTCTTTAGCAGTACATAAAACGGCATCATTACAAATGAAAAACAGTAACTGAAACTTCAGAAGAAACTATTTCTAGTTTTTCCCCACGTCTTTTTTCCACAGCTACACATACAACATTTTGTGGTAAAATCTTTTTCTTCTACCCTTGTATTAAGGCTTAAAAGAAGAATATGTCAATGGGCAAGAGTATTATAAAATAGTTGTGAAGAGACAAATTGATAGATAACTACCGTCTGAATTCCCATGATGACCTGGATATATCTCCAGAATGATCTGAATGAACTCCATGATGCAAGGGCTCTGCTAGCACAGATCTTGTCAGATACAACTGCCTGGCAGCTGCCTGGAAAAGAGGTAAGTCAGCCCAGCCTCATCCTTCAGGCAAAATGGCAGTCTTCATGACTACACATACAACCTTGCCCATCCTGTGGCTCTCAAGCATACAAGGCCTGCTATACACCTTTCAAAAAGGGCTGGCCAACTCAACTTAAGAAATCTGAAGACTAAAATGGAGAAGCAAGAAGCAGTATGCTACAGTAAATATGCTACGGTAGCAGGATGAAAATAAAATGTTTCTGAAGTCCAAGTAATTTCAATGCAAAAAGTGAAGTTGTGATCAATACAATTTCAAATGAAATATGTTATCTAACACATTCAGATCATGACAGTGATTTAAACCTGCACATTTTACTTCACATTTAAAAAAGTACAGGAGCATGCACAGAGCTGGGTACCAATATTCGGTCAAAAAAAGACTAAGTCTTACTGTCACTTCATAGGTTTACTTTGCCATTTGTCTCTCTCTCTTCTGTCAGGAATTCTGTCAATCCAGCAATAATGACAGAAGGGACCCACCAACTTTGACTCAGCTATCCTCCTTCGCAACAAGATACATTAGCATGATCTCTCTTCACAATTAATTTAAGGAATAAGTTGGACCATAAGAAAGATACCCTAAAACACAGACCGCCCTCTCCCTTGGGCCAAGTCAGTTATTATGTTCATAACCTATAGCAGGTAGCATCTTGAAAAGCAACATCTTGAAGCCCCAATCTCAGAAGACATCTGCCAGTACCTTACATATTACAAACTTAGCTGATGTCTCTGGCTGACACAAGATACCAATATTTTCTTCATATCACAAATATTTTAAGATAAGCACCTCATCAGAATGAGGCATTTACTGACAGCTGCAGTTACATCTATGACTATTTACATCTAACTATAGCCAAGCCTTAAATTATTTGAAAATTCTAGAGTAATTCCATTTAACAATCAGCCTTTAAAACACAAACATCATACACCACACATGCTTTTGAAGGATACAAAATCTCTTAGCTGTCCGAAGATTTCATCTACTTTGCCAATCTGCTCCTTATTATCCAAGTACACGGGTGCATTGAAATAAGGCACCCTGTTTTCTTCTGTTTTACATTTACAAACAATGTCATCTTCACATGGATGCATGAACTCTCCCAACACTGAAATAAATAAGAAATACTTAAGATCTGCAATGGTCATTCTACATTAAACAAACGTAATCTCTTCACATAACTTACAGACTACCCTTTCTGGAGGTCCCTGGTCATATCCGCCTCTGTTGAAGCCTCCTCGTCCACCACCTCCTCGTCCACCGCCTCCCCGTCCAAAGCCACCACGTCCACGATTAAAGCCACCTCTGTCACCACCTCCTCCACGATTGAAGCCCCCTCCTCTTCCTCCTCCACGAAAACTCATTCTCTATGACCTCCTAAACTGAATGGGGAGGAAAAAAAAAAAAAGTTTAGAAGTAAAAGGTGCTTCATATTTGACTTGCTGTATAAATACAGATCTCTAGACAACATTATTTGCGAATTTAATAGTTAGACACTTCATTCCTTACTGAAAACATGCAATTGTACAAACTTCAAATTTCCACCCAAAACATAATCTACTGCAATGTCTATCTGTAAAAAGAGACTCCCGATAACACTATGGCTTTTATTCATGTTCCTCAGAATTCTCCATTCCCATTACGGGCCGCGCAGCACAGCTATGCACCAGACCTGTACAGGAGCGCGTCGAAACGAAAGCGTGCACAGCACCGACAGCTCCTTTCCCGGCACCCTCCCAAGGGCCGAAAGGGCCTCCAGACCCGCCAGCAGCCTGCGCATGGGCGCCCTCCCCGCGGGACACCACCACCTCCAAAGCCACCTCAGAAATCCCTCAGCGCAGCCGGGTCCGAGGAAGCGCGGGCGCGTCACAGCCCGGTCAGTAACGGTCAGTAACGGCCGCGCGCCCTCCCTCACGGGACGCGCAGCCCCCTCACGCACGTGGCGCGCGCGGCCGCTGTCGTCAGCAGGACGCGCCTTAACCTCGCGCATGCGCAGCCCCCCTCCGCCGTAAAGCAGAACCGAGCACAAACGGACGGAGCCACAAAAGCCCCATGGAACGCGGTGGGGGGGCACTTTTACGACTGTTAGGGAGCGTCCTGGCAACCGTTAAGGGCCGTTGGGCACAGGCGCGGAGGCCCTTGGGCCGCCGCGCGCTCCGTTCAGCTGCGCGAACAGCTGCGACTGCAGCCCGCGTTGCAGGGGTCCTCGCAGGGAGTGAACCCCAGGGCCGCCGGCAGCGCGAAAGCAGCATCCAAACATGCTGAAAGAACAAAGCGCGCAGAGGGGAAGCCCATGTCCCACCTCTGCTCCAACAGCCTTGTGCCAAGCGTGCCTCGTGTCCGATCCGCAGGGACGGCGGCTGGAGCGGCAGCAGGCTGCACGCACACAGCACTGTCCTAGGGAAAGCGGGCATCTCTCAAACCTGCCCTGATGGGTCTCGAAGATCTCAGGGTGGACAGCAGTAAACCCACTTTATAAGGGAAAAGGAACACATTTCTGATAATGGTGTGACGGGAAAGTAATTAGCAACAAGAAAAAAATATATATAACAATGAAGTAATGAAAACAATGAAAAAGACAACAGCCCCCTTCTCACCTTCTTGAGACTGCATTGATCAAGTTCTGTTCATTTCATCTGCTTGTAGCAGCTGTGTTGAACCGCAAACATAATCCCAAGCATTGTACAATCCATGGCTCCAGCAGTCCCTCTCAGACTCCAGGCTTCTACTGACCATGTCTCAAATGATGAGGCCTTTTTTAATGTCACTGTGTGACACTGAGCTCTAAAAAAGTTGGGAGGGCAGAAAGTTGTCTTAACAGGGAAGAGATATGACCCTCCCTCAGTAACCTGCCCGCCTAGAAGAAAAATCTGTTACCATCTTGTATGTAGCCTGTACTGCTATTTGTGGAGGATTCTGGTTCTCTTGTTTTGATTTACTGCTTTTCTGGAAACTGACTTTCGAAAGAATACTTCAACCACTTGACAAATACTTGGAGCAATTTTCTATAAAATCTTGTCATATAAGCCCATAATTTAGCTGACTATATAATGGATAGTACATGTCTGTTTTTCATTTTTTCTCACACCCCCCATATATGTAAATAAAATCTGTTGTGTAAAAATACATTTATCTTCAACACTAATTCATCTGATTAAGATAAATGCCTATAACCAGGAGAATCAGACTGATGATTCTGTCAGTCTCTTCTGGCAAAGGAATGCATTCTTAATAAGTTTTTCCTTTTAATCATTTACTTTAGGGCCTTTACTTTTGTTATCTCTTCTTGCAGTTACAGTAAAACCAGATGGATTGAAGCAGGATCCCTCTGGTGAGATCAGATTTATCAGTTAATAATGGAGGCTCCTGCACTTTATTTCTAAATACACTTTAAAGTATTTTACTAGTGGTTAAAAATTAAACACAAATCAAACAATTGGCATTCAAAAGAGTCCTAACTGGAGGATATCTCTCAAAAAAGAGAGATAAGACTTCATCATGAGTGTGGTTCCAGTTCTCTTGGTTTTCTTGTCTCTCTTTTATTTTTGTGGAGCAGAGGTAAGAATTTATTTTATTGTGGTATCATTAATTTATAAAAAAAAAAGTCAACAAGATTACTTTTGTAGAAGTTTCTTTTTTTAAGTTTCCTTTCATAGTATTAATCCATTTCTTTTAGCGCAGTCTGAATATTTGAAGCTTTCTATTTCATGGTATCAATTAAATCTGAGATTTACATTAACAGTCTTCTGGAAAAGATTTGAATTATGATCCTAAACCAAATTTTTGATCAGAGAAAGGTGCAGCAGTTTGTCCTGTCGCACTTTTTTTTGAGAAAAGAGGTTATGATCTTAACTTCTAACATGGCAACATGCCTGAAGTTTTGCTCTGGAATTTGTTCTGGCAAAAGTGCCCCATTAAAGTCTATGTGGGTTCAGCATTCACCATAACCTGAGTCTTTTAGCAGAACCCTTACATAAAAATCAGCTGCTTTGGTTCCCATTTAGTGCAGCTGTGGGGAAATGTCTTTTAAAATATGAGACTTAGCCAAGCCAGGTCTGGCTAATAGGCTGGCATGTAAATTTAGAGATTATGCATTGGATTTTACTGACCTGAGAACAGCAGAAAAAGTTTAGTAAGATGATACAACTGTTAAAAATTGCTTTGGACTAAAAGCTGCCCCAACAATATACCCACTAATTTTACTAGGGCCAGGATTTCTTCATGAGAACTTTAAACCTAAGCTTTATTGATTCAGTGGACACAGTCAAAGTTGAAAAATCACATTTGAGGGCTAACCCTTCCCTTATTTTTTATGCAAAGTCCATCCATGTATTTTTCACATTTCAATTTTGTTCCCACCTTTAGCTTTTACGAAGCATAAGCACAACTATGTAGCCTCTGGAGAGCTACATGAAGATAAATTCAGATATAGAGCCACTCACCTAGAGATGGTTGGTTGGACAGTCAGAATCAGCCCTTGCAGTCCAGTAATGACCAGCAAGAACGCTGGAAATCCACTGATGTGCAAGATACAAGAGAAAAAAAAGGATGATCAGGAAGGACATTTCATTTTCAAATTTCTTGAAGATACTTGCAGATACTTGCCTTTTAGGTAGTTCATTAATATTTACAGGTGAGATTTGAACTCAGAGCCAATTAGAAAAATAAAACATCTCAAAAAAAATCAAGTTGCTACTTTTTTATTTTCCTAGCACTTAACTCCCATTATGAACTTTGCTTACAATCCCATTGCTGTGGTATGTTAAACCACTTCCTTAGAACATTTATAATCTACTATGAATTTCAGCTGATGTTCGAACAAGAGTGCAATGTTTGCAGAACCAGTAAATGAAAATTGCACTGGATGAATGATATAGAAAGAAAAAGACTCCCCAAAAAAATGAGAAGGATGAGGTGGTAAAAGGCAAGGGAATAGGCACCATAAATGAAACTTAATACCTTTATGTACAACAGGAAAAGGTGTGTGAGAAAACATTGCTGGAGAGAGGGATTTGCAGGACTTTCGGTAGCTGTTGTAATTCCTGGTCTTGATTTTTTTTCTTTTTTTTAACTTTGTGCCTTGCAGAATGCAGCATCTAATGCTGAAGAAAAACAGGTTAGGCCTGTCCAGCCAGCTGAGCAAGAGAACTACTTGATAGAAGAATGTTTAAGTAACCAATACACACACAATTCCTGTAAGAAAGTTTTTTGTAACCCATGGGAACGATGTGCAGAGGGAAAATGCCATTGTAAACTTCCCTACCAGTGCCCAAAGAATGGCACTGCAGTTTGTTCTACCAATGGAAGGCAGTTCCAAACTTACTGCCAGCTAAAGAGCTATGAATGTCAACAGCCTGCAGCAAAGTTTCTGAACAATGGGAACTGCGTGTCTGGAGGTATTAATATCTCCTTTTCCAAAATATATCAGTCATGCATTTGCAGAAAAGTAGATGCTTTACTACTTACAGCTCAGAAAGCCGCTTTATTTCCTTGCAGTAGTAAAAACATAAATCAGAAAATGAGAACACTGAAAATGGGCACTATTTATTGATTTTCGTAAATCTACAGTGATTGTCAGGCCCAGCTGCCCACTCATACTTCTGCTATTTGTATCTGTCAAACTATCTGGTGGAAATGGAGGAAAGGGAATGAGGAAAAAGCGTGCCAAGGTTTCCATCCAGATATCAGACCTGGTGGGAGGCGCAGAGGGAGGGGGCCGCGGGGACAGACACCTCGCGGAGGAGGTGTTAAAGGTGCGGGGAGTTCAGGGGGAGCAGGTGCGTGCCGTTCACCTCGCGTGCGCGTCCCTGACACAGAGCTGCTGCTCCGCGAGCGCGGCCGCCCGCCTGCTGCCCGGGCACGCGCTTGCCCTCTCCTGCTCTGCAGGCTGCATCAAGCTGCTGCTCAGGGCTCTGGCAGCACAGCAGCCTTCACCTGAGCCTCCCTCCCTCCCTCAGGAGGCTGCTGCAAACTGGCTGCGGTCTCTAGCCATCTCCCTGCAGGGCTTCACTAAGTTAAGGGCTGGGAAGCTGCATCTGCTCAAAAAGCTCAAGTTTTGCCACAAAATTAATAGTTGCAGGATCTAACTGTCTCACTTGGCATCTTGCTGACTGGTTATCAAGAGCCCTATAAGGAAACTCATGATACTAAGATGCAAGCTTTTTTCAGCAGGCCTCCATGTACTCTTGAGGTAGGAACCATTATCCTCAATTGTCCTGAAACTGGCATATTTTGAGAAAAGACTTAAAGTCAATCGCCAGAAGAATCAGGAATAATACCTAAAGGTTCTGTTTCCCAGTCTGTTGTTCCTTCCATGCGAACTTCTACTGTCTAAAAGAGTTAAAATTACATCTGCTTTATTTCTGTACTGTCTTTCCACTAAAATGCTTCTATAAAATAAGATTGGATTTGATGCTTTTGGGGGATTTCCCTTTCTTTTTGAATCCTTTTTTTTTTTTTTTTTTAGAAACATTTGAAGTTTCTTTGGGCCATGGCGATTCAAATTTGCTTCGAGTAAAACCTGTGAATCGCAGAGAGGATCTTTTTGTATGTGATAGTGAGTGGACTATGAATGAAGCAAATGTGGCCTGCAGGCACCTTGGCTTTGAGTTGTAAGTGTGGGGGATTTTCTCTCTGGATAACCGCAATGGGTCTGAAAATGTACTGGGGCTCATGTTAGGGTCAGTTACTGTCAGCCAACAATTAATAAGATTCAAATACAACGTATCAGCTGTAATATCCTGAAAAAGCTTCTTAAATTGACACTTGAGAGTGAAAGACAAAATGTAGTGTTTTGGGTTTTTTTTTTCCCCCTATTCTATTGCAAATAGAATATAGGATCCCATTCAAGCCATAATTATTTTAATTCAAAATAAAACGGAAGACTGATGCATGATTTTCCTGCCAGCTTGGCGCAAGGGAATCTGTGTAGATGCAGCACTGCGCAGTACCCCTGAGCCACGCATCGTGCCCAGAAGCTCCCCAGCGTGGCTCCGCACGGGCTCAGTTCTGCTCTGCCCCTCGCACTAGCCAGGCTGGCGAGCACCAGAACAAGGCTCTCCGCGCAGCTCGCCCCGCTGCCCTTGCTTGCTCTGCCCCCAGGACTGGCTGGAGCTGCACACAGTTTGTTCTCTATCTTGTGACCACGCTGATGAGCTGTGTTACGCACTCAACTCATCATAACGAGTTCCTTTTATATCCCGTAAACAATATTTTTACAAATATACCACTAATTTAACTTAGGCACGTAGGAATGATCCCCCCAGCAATCCTACCAGAAGACTGATGCTATTTCCTGAAATTACACAGACGGAATTTGTGCTGAGACAGAACACTCAGTCCTCAGCTCCATTGTAAGCCTCTGTAGTTACTTATTTACTCGGTCGGTATTTGTTTAGGAGACGCACACACAGATGCTTTAACAGGGCAACATTCAGGCAAAATCACAGCCACATTTGAGGTAGGATTTATTAAATCCCAATCTTGCATCTTCCTGAGCTCCCTCACCATGCACTGATTCTGATAACATAAAGGATATCCAACCTAATGCAATAATTTACCTCCACAGTTTCCAAATTACAGCTTATCTGTGTCCATACAGAGACAGCACTGACAAACTGACAAGTTTTTTTATACAAGCAGAATCTTCTGTCATGATACTTGGTTACTCTGGCAGGGCTACATATGAATCCAGGGCCAGTCCAATGCAGCAATTGGCCAAAAAAAAATCATTTTGTTTTGCTTTCCCTCCCAAAATAGTAGAATCTCCTACTCACCACATCCCATTCCATATGAAATCTGTAGTTTTTTTCTTGGTCATGACCAAAATTCTTGGCCATGACCAAAATCACACAACGTCTGAGCAATAAAAGCAGAGGACAATCCACTGAAATTATATGAATTGTTATTATTTGTGTCTTCACAGAGGTGCTCAATACTACCAGTCCAATTCCAACATCATAAAATCTACCTTAAATCCATCACAGTGTCTTCAAATAACTTGCAGAGGCCTAGAGACAAGTCTTGCTGAATGTTATATAGTGGAGAAATCAAGAGACAGGAATGAGGGATTTGTTAGCCTTGAGTGCTATGAAAATGTCAGAGGTCAGTAGTATTTTCTTTGTAAAGATCTATAAGGAGTTCTTCATTTTAAGTTTATTTTACATATATAATACATGAGCTAGTCCAAAGAAGATCACTACTTACTTTAGCAAGCCTTAATATGCCTTGGGCCAAACTGCTTAAATAAAACGAGTAGGAAAAATATTTCCCTGGGTAGCTGTGAATCTACAGATTTCTCCACACTAACTGTGTTTTCACCCTGCGGCACAGACTGCTCAGCCAGCGAGTTCCACTGCGTCAACAGCAAGTGCATTTCTTTGACTAACACCTGTGATGGAATCAACGACTGCGGGGACCTAAGTGATGAGCTGTGCTGCAAAGGTAACACTTACTTTCTCAGATGGTTGTAAATCATTCAGAAAACCTTCCCCAAAGAATGCAAAAACTTTCACAAAAGAGTCACTATGTTAAGGCAACCAAACCATAGTTTCAGTATAGATAAGGGCAAAAATAGACACATAACAGTTTTCTGAAGCAGGCAAGTGATCTCTCGGAATGAAAAAATACAAAAAAAAAAAAATATTTAGGAGACCATATCAAATACTGATATAAAATATTACCAGTGTTATATCAAATGATAATGCATCATTAGTTGATAAAAATCAATAATTAATGCATCATCTTATAAGCCATCTTCAAAACAAAGTAAAGCTTTTCTTAAATGCATCATCATCCATGGAATAATATATATGATAGTTCCTGGTGCACAGCTTGTTCATGAACAATTATTCTTTCAGCATCAGCAATTCCAAGTGTAAAATTTTTCATTGAAAACGAGGAATAGAGTAGCTCACATAACCTGAATGAAGGAGAATACTTTCAGAAATTGGGTTTCAGGTGCCAAACTATAATATGGATTACAAATCCCATCACCATCCCTAAATAATTTTGTAGTTTTATGATTGTCAATAAATTTGAATAGACAGAAGAATCATGGAAACTAATGGAAACATAATCACAGGCATTTTAAAAGAATAACTATATGTGGCTTCATATATTTAGTGGGGATTTATTTAGATTTTGCTTGACCAAAATGGTACTAATTTATCTACATAGGCTGGAAGCGATGGTTTCTGGAGTTAACTGAAACCCTTCCACTGAGTTCAGTGATCTTTAGATTAATATTGGGCTATCTGGATACTTTTAGATGTCTGTCTGATATTCTGTTAAAGAGATATGTCCTTAAACAATAGATTGGCATAAGATTAGAAAGGAAGTCCAAAAACTCTGCCATAAATTCAAGCATTGGATGAAATTGGTAAGGTGTAAATTGGCCCAAATTTTTGAACCTTTGTTTTGAGAGTGTAAAATTAAGAGAGCCATTCTTTTCATTTTACATGAGATGTAAAATGACAACCAAGTGCCTTATAACATGGATGTTACATTGTGTTTACGTTAAATGAGCTCCTTAAATATGTAAGGTTCTTCAACCGTATGATCCTGCACTTGAGCAATGTAATTCTCTTTTATTACAGCATGCAGAGGCAGCAGTTTCCACTGCAGGTCCAACATCTGTATTCCAAGTAAGAACGTCTGTAACAAAGAAGCTGACTGCCTCACAGAAGAGGATGAAGCTCAACTTCACTGTGCAGGTTTCCTTTTGAGGGCTTTATATTCTTCTTCTTCTTCCTTTCTTTTCATTCTCATCAGTTACAACTATACCATGCATATTATTAAATTACTTAACAGATTAGCAATGCAAAATGCATGCAAGAGTTCATCTTCCGAAGGTTATATTATTTGTCACAAGAGAGGAATGAAAGCTTAAATACCTTCTCCTTCTAGAAGAAAATTAAAAAAAACTTAAAAAAATAAAAGGGAAACTTCTATGATTTTAAGAGGCTTAAGGCAGCAGGCTTATGTCTTTTGCTTACATAGCCATCTATCAAACTGGTATCCCATATTTGTGAAGAAACTGTGGACAGGGCAGGCAGGAGTATTTTCCTCAAGGATAAGTAACTGAACCAGTTTGCTAATATAATAATTTCCCTGTGATGTTTCACTCCCTATTGCAAAGATTTGTTTTGTTTTGAGCTTACAGTGTTTTTCCTTGCTCTGATGAGATACAAAGTCTAAAGCCAAAAAGTAAACACGATCGGCAAGGGTAAACTGAACTCTAATAGTAAACATTATTGTTAGTAACCTGATAATAGGCCAAAGCCTCTGCCACTATTTAGGAACTGAACTCAAAGGGCATTTTATTTAAATAAAGGCTGACATACCAGATCCAAGGAAGCATTTAATTTCCCTCTCAAGCTGCATGCCCTCCCTTACCCTGTTCCAGAAGAACACTGCATATAAGGACATCAACTAAGTTGGGGACAAAATCCAGTCACCTAATGCTTCTTTGGGCTTTAGAAATCTCCCAGATGTTTGATGGGGCAAGAGGAGGATGTTCTGATGTTTCCTGCTGGAGAAGACAGAAATAGGCCATTTCTTAGGATTCTCTAAGCATAGAACTTAGAGAAGTCAAATAACTAGGAACCAACATGTGCTGAATATAGGTCAGCTGCAGGTAGAGGCAGCCAAGGAGTGCCTATTAAGAAAGGAAACCTCAAGCATGAGGCTCAGAGAATATTTATATTTGTAAAATGGTGTTTTAAAAACTGTTACTGTTTACTGTTTTAAAATCCACCACGATTTTAGGACATAAACATATATTCAAGTAATAGAACAAAGTTAAATATTTGTGAATGTTTTCAGTAATTCATTATTCTACCACAGATAGAGAAAAATATGTTGAAAATCACAGTATGGATGAAGGTAAGTGTAACTAACCCTGCATAAAACACTGCATACCCTCTAATATGTGGCTTTCCAGCTACCAGTCAGCTTGGCAGATCCAGAACACTCAGATATTTGGACTTCAAGATTCAGTATGCACAATAGGGAGCTTACTATTGGGCTTGCTTTCCACTCATTTCAACAATGCTGTAGTAGCTTATCCTGGCTGAGGATCCACATCTGCATGTTTTGGCAACTAATGGAGGTAAACTCTAAGCAAGTCTAAGGGAACTGCTTTAAAATTATTTGCATGAATGCTGGAATTGCATAGAATGCCAGAATGCAAAATGAAGGGAAATAATGTGAGAGCAAGACACAATTTTCAAAGTAGAAACAGTTGCAGAAACTTTTTGTCTATGCTTTCCTGCTACTGCAGCTACTTATAATACTCACAGCACTCACGTTTTCAAAATAAAGATAACTGTCATCTTACAGAGATGTAAGAATTATGTTTCTAAAGTTTTTGATGTAGTGCCTTAAATCTGTGACACATTTTTCCTTTTTCTTAAAGAAAGAAAAAGAATAAAGACATTTCTTCCCCAAATAAACTGCGGTCTTACAAATCACACATTAACTCGACGGAAAAGAATCATAGGTGGGAAAACTGCAAAAAAGGTAAAAAAGCAACCCAAAAAAACTCTCCTTACTAGATAAGAGTTCAATCAGTATCAATTTAAAATGGGCACTGTTGTCCTTCTGTTCAAAGGCCTGGAAATAGCAAAAGCAGCTATAACACTAATTTCATAACTAGCAACAATAGTGGTATTGCACCAAATTCATGTAAAAAGAAGAACTCGTAAATAAAATATTATAGAGTGCTATAATTGAAGGATATATTGAAAATGATTCAGCAAAATACTAGAACAATAGTTCAGTAAAATACTTAATATGATAGCTAGATATTACAATTTTGATAAAACAGATTTTAAACCTAAGCCTCTGAATCAGGCTACAGCCATAAATTGCTATACTTGATCATACTGGGTCAGATCCTACATTCCTGACTCCAAATCCTGTTTCACTGGCTGGAAGGGTTTTCTGATTGAAAGCTGGGGGGAGAGAGAGAGTGCACAAAGTGACAAGAGTGAGCAGAAGTACTGTATTTTGGAACATGCACCCTCTGTGCACAATTCATGGACAATTTCTGGGCAGCAACCCAAAAGGATTTACAGCCAGCTACAGTTAAGGAGATGAGGTGATACAATGAACTATAACCCTTTATGCACTACAAATAACAGCACAATGATTACAAAATAATGGTACTTGGATTTTTGTTGTTTCAATAGGGTGAATTCCCTTGGCAAGTGGCAATTAGAGAAACTGGCAGTGAAGGTGCAACAGTGTACTGTGGAGGGGTTTATATTGGTGGCTGTTGGGTTCTGACTGCTGCACACTGTGTCAGGTAAAAAGAACAAACTGGGAAACGATTTCCTTTTTGTAAGGCAGCAAAATTAACTTGGAGATTACTGCTCTTCTCATCTACTTGTTTGTTGACTCCTATTTGCCTAGACAATAAAACAATTAGGAACACTAGCTCACCCAAGTTAACGATGGGAAAGATGCAGAGAAGGTAGATAATTTTGACGGTGCATAGAAAGATGAAAAAGTGATGCTGAATTTGAGGAGCCATAGCATTCTTCAGGCAGACACGGGGCAAGCAGGAAAGGCTCAGCATAACCACCCTGCACAGAAGGGCACTATAAGGGGCCTCCCCTCTCCCCGATCACCTCTGCTCTGGGGAGGTGTGGGATCTGTCCCACCATCTGTCCCTGAAAGGAACATACTCCCCAGAAGCAGCAGGTGTGGTCCCTTCCACACTTTCTCGCTGTTATTTTATATGAAATCAAGGAGACACAGACCTCTGTTTTCTCTTTGTGAAAGCAATGAATACAGATGCTGACGTTAGCATTCTTTTCAATATTAGTTGCAGTGCTCAGCAATAAGTGTTATTTGCTTTGCATTTGCTTGAGAAACTTGAGACATTCCTGGACATCAAGTCCAGAAAGAAACTATATGTATATAATTTTTTTTTCTATATAAAAAAAAACTTCAATAAAATGCAAAAGTTTACTGCTAGTGAAAAGATACAAGTGCGCTCATGTTAAGCACCTAAAATATTTTGCTCTTTTTTTTTCCAGAGCAAATCGAGTTCATCTGTACCGGATCTGGATTGGGCTGTTGGATACAATACGGTTTAACAAAGAGACAGATACTTACCAGTTAAAAAGACTAATCATCCACGAGAAATACAACGCCTCAACTTATGAAAACGACATTGCTTTGATGGAGCTGAAAAGTTCTGGAAAAGGAGAATGCTCCCTAAAATACACCACACCTGCCTGTATTCCCTGGTCAGAGTATATGTTCAAGTCTGGTGACACATGCAAGGTTTCCGGGTGGGGACTAGAGAAAGGTACTTGACATTGCTTATTACTAGTATGTATTACTTATAATTCTTTTTCAAATTGTTGTTAGGTTTAATTTTGAAAAGGCTCAAGAGCAGCATGTGCAAACCTCTCGAAAAAGAAACAAACAAAAACCCACACAGGCCATGACTTGACTTTTGGACATCATCCTGCTTGTTCTCTTTCCTCGGCAGCTTCCTTTTTTGTGCCAAACATTTAGCAAATCAGCCTGGAAATAGCTTTGGTTACAGAGTACCCTAACAAAAAGAAATGTTGATTTTTCAGCTAGATTTACACTCCCTGAGCTGGTGTGTCCCAGGGTAGCACAGACATTTGTGTCATCCGGAATGAGGCGGCAGCATGAAGGAGACCCCACCCTTAGCAAACATAGCATTATTTGTTGAGTATTCACATATATACTTCTTTGCAGAGGAGACAACAGGAGTGCAGTACCTTTTGGGTATATGAAAGAAGTGGCTTAAATGGAGACCTGCTAAAGGTATTTAACAACTGGCAGGTGGTAGCTCACTGTGGCCCAAAACCAAGGCCAGTTCAGTGTCCCCAGCCCGCAAGGACCTGAGCTGCTGCCAACAGTTTGAAAGTCAGCACACCCTGTCCCAGCTGCGTTTGAGCATAACCCGGAGAAGGCTGCATGGAGACAGATAAACCAGATAAAAAAAAAGTCACACTTTGAAAGATTTGCAAAGCGTTTGTTTTGTGCTACCAAGAGATCACAGTCTGGCATTGAAGCTACTGCATGCTGGCTGTGAAGCTACTTCTGTCCATGCTCAGTAACAGCCATAAGGCAAATACAAAGTTAGAAATTACTACAAAAGGGACAGAGAACCTCCTCAACCTTGTGAATGCAGAGTTCACCTGTATCTTTAATATCTGGTCCCCTCATCTCAAAAGGACATAGTAAAATTGGGAAAAGCTCAGAGAAAGGTAACATGCTCAGAAGCAAGGAAGGGCATCCATGTTAGGGGAAACTAAGTGAGGTAAAACTGGAAGAGATGGCTCAGTGGGGGCATACAAAAGAGGATTTATCACGTCATGATGAGAAATACTTTTCCCAAGCAACTATAAGTGTTTCTTTGTTGTTGAAACTGCTTGTTCTGCATGGGCTCTAGAAGCAACTGAGCAGTCAAGCAAGGGGCAAGTAAAAATACCACAAAATGAAACCACTGAATTTAATGCTGCAATTAAACCACTCTGCTTTTGGTTTGAACCATATGGCTAACGTACTACAGTACACAGGAGGAGAGTGTTAATAGCAGTTTATCTGATTGATAATACTGAAGATTATATTCAGTAGAAAAGCAGATATAAAGCTTTCACTTTATGATATTAATTATATTTAAAATGTCTACTATGCCCTTATTTCTAATTTAGAAAAAATATTCTTTTCTTTTCTAGGTTATACCAAACAATATGTCCTAAAGTGGGGCAACGTTAATTTATTTCAAAATTGTTCTGAATTGTATCCAGGACGCTTTTTTAAAGAAATGGCATGTGCAGGCAAGCAATAATTTTTTGTTATTATATTTTTTAAAGTTGCCATCAAAAACGCTCTTTCTAAGATCAGATATATTGGCAGGAAATCTTCAAGACTTCTTCAAGAAGTTAATCTTGTTAATCTTCAAGATTAATCTGGCCAGAAAATATGCTTTCTATTGGCTGAGAACTTTATTCCTCTTTCAAGTTTCCTGGCATCATATTTGCCAAATTGATCACTGAAAGCTGCAATGAGCAGTGACTCTTACCCACACACACCTTAGGTACCTGGTGCTCCAGAAGGCAGACACTTGGACTGAGACTGTACTGGTTGGGCAGCTTGCTCTCCCCCTCACCCCAGCATCCCTATGCTCTTTCCCATATCTGCACATCTATTTCCACCAAACTTGTAGAGAAATGTAATTCTGAAGCCTCTGCCCCTCTGTGAAACTTAGATCAAACTGTTTGGCAGAGAGGACACCAAAGCCAACACATTGGCCTACACACAGTATGATGACATAGATACCTTTAATTCCTGTAGGAAACCATGTTACAAGTCTTTGTACCTTTTCCTTCTAGCTTTTGTTCACTTTTTAGGGGTAACTTCTAATGATATAAAATACAGAGTAAAACAAGATTCACATGATTCACTCATGATAACACCAGAGCAAATGAAGAAAATCTGGTCCCCTATAAACATAAAATAAATCCCTGCACTTAAAGGAAAGGAGGAGGAATGAACTGTGTGCATTAGGAACCTCTGTTATTGATGGCTATAAAGTGCCGTTATCTGTGACCTAAAACCCAAAACCCTAGGTTTAGGCAACCTAAAACCCCCCTGAGCTCCATGTTGTGTGCTAGCTTACATGTGAACTTAATTTCACTTTTTATTACTTCTTGCACTTCAGGTACTTACGATGGTTCCATAGACAGTTGCAAAGGTGACTCGGGAGGACCGTTGGTCTGTTTTGATGCAGAAAATGTGGCCTACGTCTGGGGTGTTGTGAGCTGGGGAGAAAACTGTGGCGAGCCTGGTCATCCTGGTGTGTACACAAAAGTGGCCAGCTACTACGACTGGATTAGCCGCCATGTGACAAGGAGTCTCATTTCACGGTACAACGTCTGAAGCTCTGAAAAGAAAGTATTTTCTTGTTAACATCTACGCAAAATTGTACATGAGCTGTTTGTCGCAATCAGCAGTCATGTAACTTAGCAACTATTACTACAAATCTTTAAAGAATGTATTTTGAAAACACGTAAAGCTTTATGCAAAATTCTCTAATAAAAGCATGCTTATTAAATATCTGTTATTACTTTTTTAACATTTCATATTGCATTTAAATTGGGGCTGGATGTGTTTTTAAAATGGATAACAATACTGACTGCTGTAGCTGGAAAAATGACTGTCACCCTGCTGACGTATGAGCTGCACAAAAAGGACAGCAAGCAGAATTCCTTCAAGAAATCCCATCACCTCAAGGCCATGAGATACTTCTGGGATGTTGCTTTGCTTGCCAATGGTTCTACAGGCTTACTAAGAAACTAGGCTGAAGGCTGCCTATTCACTAACAGCTTGAGCATGATCATAAGGCTGTATTCAATTGCCCAGCTATTCACTCCATTTGGTCATAGTTCCTTCAGCTACAAAACAGGTAGCTTTTACCTAGTTAATACACCTCATCAAGCTTGTGGCAACTTTTTAGTTTGGTAAATTTTATTAATTTAACCATAGCTGGTCAAATAACAAACAAAATTTTAAACCTTGCATCTTAAATAATAAAGAAGTGCCTTAAATAATAAATGTCTTTAGTATCTCAAGTTTCCTGTGTATCTACAATTCTGGTATTTTGACAAACTCAAGTGGGGTTTTACTGCATATATATGTATCTATAAAATAAATATATACAAATAAAGAATATTGTTGATACATACATACCTAATTAAAATTCTGCAAAAACAAGTTACAGGTTTTAGATTAAAAAGAACACTCAGACATAAAGCAACAGATTCTTACATTAGCAAGAGCCTCTTATACCGACAGTCAAAACCGTGAACGATAATACGAAGAGCTAACACTATCCTCGCAAGGACCTGATCCTGCACACTGAGTTTTGTATTGCCCAAGCTGATGGAGAACTGGGCAAACACAAGCAACCAACAAAAAGGAACCCAGAAGCAGAAAGTCCTTCTGCTTTCACCAGCCCATTGATGAAGTCCTGTTCACACTGCTATCAGGAGACCTGTACTTTCATAATATACCCCACTCAATACTAACTCATTAATGTTTCAAATATCTATTTTAGTTTATTCTCCTCAATTAATAACCCTGTCATGATATTATGATTTTTTTTTGTTAAATGATTTACTATATTCTGCTTTAGGCAACACATTTATATTCTCATTCATTTATTTTTCACCTCTTCTACTCTCTGGTAAACAATAATGTACAAATTTGTCACAAATGCACCCTTTCAATCACTAGTAATGAAAATAAGCATTCCATTCCTCTTACATCCCTCTTACCCTCTAGCAAGGATCCCTGTTTAGAACAGTACTTAAGCATATTTCTGCATAAAAACTACTTTAGTGAATAAAAGTGGTAAAGAAAAAGCTAGTTTTCCAGGACAGGTGTATGAAGAGCTCCCTCTTTTGTTTAATAAACTTCCGGCAAACCTTTTCCCACCTATTTCTTCAGTAACTATAAACAGCACTAAACGCTGAGGCTGAAAAGAAAAAAAATATTATCTGTCACATACCTTTCTGCTCTGCCTTTTGGTCTGGAAGTCATTCAGCTTTCTTTCCATTTCCTGCTCTTCTTTACAGTTTGTCCTGAAAACCCAATATTACTATGTACTGAGGGATTTTGTACATCTTAAAATAATGCTTTCTTCACAAAAATTAAAACAGCTCCTGTGTGGTTCCACTTTAGCTCATCTAAGAAACATTTGGAATTTAAATATAAAACGAATACATATTTTAAAAATTTGAAATGTTTTGCAAATTACTTCATTTTGCCCTGATTTTTCATCAGCAGATGAAGACTCGACTTTTAACGCTTAATAAGCGGACTTCCACCTCGCCCTTTCACAACACGTGAACTCGCGCATCTGACGGCGCTTCCTGGGAACGAACCACTCCCATGTATGAAGGTCACGGGATCACCCGCACGCTCCCAACGCCGTGGAACAGCTTCAACGGCTGCGGGGCCTTCCTGCAAAGCCCGCGCCGCGGCCCGCCGCGCCCCG
>NW_010588163.1:30747-41607 GCF_000705375.1 Tinamus guttatus
ACTTTCTCTGTTTCCTTCCAGAAAAGCCCCTTTACTTGACACTTAAAAGAGTTTTTGTTGTTGTTGCTGGGTTTTGGTTCTGTTGCTGTCACCTACACTTAGCATCTCTGTAGCACTTAGAGAATCACTAGGGGTCCCATTGGCTCAGAAATTCTTGTGCTCAGTGGTCAAATAAAGCCCATGTGTAACCTCCTGTTTCACTTCCTGGTTCATATGGTCACAGGATAATTCAGGCTAAAATCGACTTCTAGAGGTCTCTAGTCCAGATCCTGCTGAGGGTCAGCTGTCATGTCAGACTTGGGCTTTATCCAGGTTTCATTTGGCCAACTCAGATGGGAACCTGGCCTTCAGGACATTGTACAATTGCTACAATTTGTAGTAATTTATATAGCTAGGATTGTGCCTGAAAGCAGCCATCTTCAAAGAATAAAAAGCCCCACACCTTTATGAATTACCATTTTCAAACAAAAGCTAACTTATGCACTACAACACTACAAAAATAAGCAGTAATCCATCTTTCATTATGATGCATTCAGCTCTGAAATTTTCTTAAATCATGTGTCCAAAGATGAAAACATTTACATATTTCAATAATGTATACATATAATAATATTCAGAAACATTTATCATATATAATCATCAAGAAGCAAACTTAGTTTGGTTCATAAGCTAACTTCACTTACAGCACAAAATAGTCATTTAGCGTTTGCCATTGCAAATCACAGAGGACACAGTGAAGTTCTGTCCTTACTGCTAATGAAAGAGAAGATTTTCAAGTTTCTCTCTTAGTGACAGCTCTTAAGTAATGCCTGTTACCTCCTTTGTAGCTTTGAGTATGTTCTTACCTTGTTCTTACCTTCTTATCCTCCATGTATAGCCTTCCTGCAACATGGGCCTTTTCAGCCTGTTACTGATTTCTCATCAAAACAACAAAAAACCCCAACTCCTTCAACTGTTAAAACATTCATCTGTACTAAAGAATTTCAGTAGCGTAAAGTGATGATTGTGCTTCATCATCTCAGAGTTTTTTCTTTATAAATTCACCTTCACAGTAACAAGACATAATACTTTTCCCTCTGCTAGGCATGTCGAGGTGATAAACACGATGATCCAGTTACTTTTCGTGATTTAGTAGACAGTACAGAGGGTGAACCCGAGACTGAAGTGGATGCATCGGGTGTCTACACTCTGCCTGCTGGTGCAGACTTTCTCATGTGCTACTCTGTGGCACAAGGTAAAGTTGAAATATTTTACATATTTGTTTCTGATCTTTCCCTGTAACAGTTTTTTTTTCCTTTTTGCAGTCTAAACAAGCAGCAGAGTTCCACATTCTGTTTTGCATGCCTGATTACTAACCATGTTTACTCTAGTAAACAGCCACATACGTTAAGAAAAGAAAGTGAAAATAAACCATCAAAACTTCAGAAATGTTATCTTCACAGCCTTGTTGCGGCACCATCCTCTTTTCCAGGACTGTAGTATTCTGCTATGTTTAAATTTCCCTGTACTATATGGCCGTCTGCCCTGGTCCAGAATGCATCTCGACTCTGCTCCCATCTGCTCTCTTGTAATTTGCAGGAATAATCCTGTGGCCAATGAGCTGTCACTGCCCCAGTCAGTATTCCTTTTGACTGAACCAGAGATCTAAGGGAGCTCAAAGCCATTTCATTTGCACAATTTCCTTCAAACCTGTATAACTGACCAAATATATTGTCAGTTATGCCCATTAATACCACCACTGACTGCACTTACGGATGAAGCTAGCAAGCAGTAGATCTCATGAATATTCTTCAAGTGGAATGACTATTCTTTTAGCTGAATATAATTTTATATTCCTATTCTACAATAGGGTACTACTCTCACCGTGACACTGTGAATGGCTCCTGGTACGTTCAAGATTTGTGTGAGGCACTTAAAAAGCACGGCTCTTCCTTGGAGATCTCGGAACTTCTCACTGTTGTTAACAGGACAGTGTCTCATCGCACTGTAGACAGGTGTAGAGATAGCAGTTTAATAGGAAAGAAACAGATTCCTTGTTTTGCTTCGATGTTAACTAAAAAGCTGTATTTTCTTCCCAAATCTAACAGTTAAAATTACTGGTTAATGGTCACTGCAGAAAATGGAAGAAATGTGATCTTAATTCAAGGAAACTAATACTGTGCTTCTTCTGAAGTCTGTTTTTTCAAATCTTGAAAATTATTCTACAAGATTATTTGCAAAAACACTAGGATCAAACTTGATATTTTTATACATTATTCTACAAAAATCTTAAAGTGATTTTAAACTTGATGGTACAGCTTTATTCATCTCAGGCAATTTGAGGAATGCTGATTGGTGCAAGACCAACAGAGGTGCTCAGATTTTAGTAAAATAAACTTGTTCAAAGATTTTTCTTGACTCTCATATAATTATGGTGCATTTTACTATTTCAAAAACCTTTTAAATGCTGCATTCTTGCTCCAGTAGCTTGCCCAGTTTACAAGAGATAGATACAGACTTTTGTAGAGCATTTTATGAATACCTAGACAGTCTTGGTTTTGATACATTCTAAACTTGAGTGTCCACCTTTACATTTCTGTAATTTATTGAGCTTTTCAGCCACAACTTTTCTATATTTCTCCAAGAAGACAAATATACTAGTTGAGTACCATTGCTGAATTGAAACAAGCCCCATGAGAAATGGCTTCTTTTTGCTTGCACTTCATTTATATTCAAGGTGTAATTAAAGCTTGCTGGTGCTTTGCACCCTTGGAATTAACACAAGCACTAGCAAACCAAGACTACATAAGGCTTGCTTTTAGCATTAACTTGAACATATTTTGGCTTCAACTACATTCCTTGTCAGGACTAAGTTAGCAGCGAAAGCTAAAGCAAATCACTTTCAGTATCACTTACAACTGCCCTGGACATCTCTTGGATTACTCCCCAAAGTACAGCATATGCAGATGTCCCACTTGCTGTTGGATTGGCCTCTCTTTGCCCTTGACCCCAGACAAGTTCATTTCACTGGTCACCATAGGATGTTTCCAGTTGTTACTGTAGAAGCATCAGTAATTTAGATCATGCTCAACAGAAGCAAGTACTTCTTTATTAGTTAACACACACAACAGTTTTACATCATTGATGCATATGCTTAGCTCTGGGGCTTGACGGAGAACTCGAATAGAGAATAATATCATAATGCAAATTTCCTGAGTATAAAATTATTGATTTACTTAGTCTGCTTTACTTAAATCCTTCTATATATCATGCTCTAAGTCATAGGTATTAAATCTCATTATGGTTTCATTTACGCTTTGTAGGAATCATGTATATTTGACTGTTTTGATAATTTTTTTTCAATAAAATGAAAGTGTAAAGCAAAATTTACAGTAAATGAGTTTGATATTTCTCAGCTTTCTAACAATATTTACTTGAAAAAAGCTTAGAGGACCGTATTTCAGATTCAAGTCTAGCCCACTAGTGGTGTTATGCCAATAAGATGAGAGCACAGAGCAGGGAAAAAGGAAGCTATAACTTTGTAGGAATTTTTCGGAACTACTGCTGTGCTATAGCAAATGGTCCTTAAAAGACAGTCCTCGTTCTCAAATGTTCCCTTAGTTTCAGCAGCTTCTTCATATATTTAAAAAAAAAACCCAAGAGATCAAATAATTTTTATATATATTTACTGTAACTTTCAAAACTACAGTGGTCAAAAAACAATTTTCAAGAATAATAAATGCTCATAACATTTTTGAAAGGACAAAACAGTTATTTATAGGAAAAAAAAATCAATCCTTGTCATTGATTTGCTGGATTGGAAGCCTCAGCTGCAGTGGTTGGCGCAGACGCCTCAGCGACTCCTCAGCCTGTCAGCACAAAAGAGTGAGATACATTTAGGCCATTCAGCCAGTTTCCAGATAGCAGAGTGTGTCCTATTGTCCCCACCCCACAGAAATTACAAGATTCCTACTCACAGGCCACAGCAACAAACTATAACTTTTTGCCCTATGTGATTTAGCATATAATACCTTAAGCAACAGTCTTGAACGAAAATTAATAGTAGCTTCAATTTTAAGGAGACATTAAGCACGCGGTTGGACACGGAGTGTGGAGGCAGGACAAGGGAAGGAGAACTGGGGGTGGAGTGAGTGAAGGTTTGCCTTCCTTGTCCCTTCTCTGCTGAGGGCCACACTGTTTCTCCCAGGCTTGCCCAGCAACTTTACAGAACACGGGAGACTGCACAGAAGCCCAAGCACCTTGCCTCAGGCCTCCTGCCCCAAGCACCAGCATTAAGCTGTCAAAAGCCAAACTTGTCACAACAGTCTCCTTGCAAGGTAGGGAGACTGTATTACCACAGCAGCGCAGCAAACATGCTGTTTTTGAAAGCAGCACAGCTACTCTATTAAAAGAGCTGAAGATGCAAATACTAAGCAAGCAAAAATATGCAAAATATTTACATATGCAAAAAATGGACATGTATGACTGACAATGTGACTTATTTTTCAATGAAATTTATGAAGGTCTCTTTCTGATGATCTGCTACAGCTGTGTGTATGTCAGTGACAAACATACCATATGGTTATTTAAGCAGCTGAAACTGGTTAGTAAGTAATAAGCAGTTCTGAGTATAAGTAACTAACCTTAAAGTCAGTTTTCTATTAACCTAAGTGTTTACTGAGAAGTCATAGCTTAGGGGCCATCTCATTATTTAAGGACTTGGTGTAAATACCTCTGCTAGGTCTTCTTTTAGCTTATTGTATTGTTGCACGTTGAACCGCTGGCTTTTGGATTTCCGATAGAAGTAGTGGAGGAACTGTCTGTCTTTAGCATGTGGGTAAATGTAGTCCTGGTAGAGAAAGCAGGGAACATTGTTGAGGTTAGCAAGAAAAATGGGCAGGTGCCAGCAGCTTACGTGTACGAAAGTTTTCAATAGAAACTTAGCCTGTTTCTGGAGCTAACCTAGTTTAACACATACTTGGAGAATATGCTCAGTCTGAAGGAATTTTCAAACATGATAAAGGCCCATCTTGATTTTCATGACTGGAGCCATCTGAATGAATGGAAGTGACTTTCCAAGGAGTCAGAGAAAGCTCAACTGCTATTTCTCAGAGATATATTTAAAAAGTGTTCAATAGGTGCACTGTTGGCTGTTCAAAAAAGCCACAAAGTGATCTCTATTTCTATACAAAAAGTAGGAATGCCTTAGCCCTTCTTAAAAATCAGTAAGGAGTAAAACTTGCATTCAGAGCTGCCTGTTCATAACCATGTCACCTCTTTTTACTAAATGAATCTGACGTCTCGAGTCCTACTTTGGCATTACGGAAGCCAGTGTTGGTCATTCTTTTGCATAGCTCCCTAACAAAAAAACTTTGCATAACTCAAAGCTCACCATGAAGGTGTCCATTTTGTGAACAGAGGACACAGCTAATACAGGGAAAATTCTCTAAGCAATACATGATTCCAGGACTAGTCTGCATTCTGCAGTTCAGTGCGAATCTACTTTTTATGTTACTCAGCATTTTGTTTTCTTAACAACACCCAATTCTCCCCATACTTCAGCTGTCACAGATTTGCCTCCATTCCTTCAAAGTGAAGGAAGAGTATTCAGGCTATGGAGAAACAGCACAAAATAAGGTAGATGTATTTCAATACTGCAATTGCCAGATTTCTTGCCAGTTTGCCCCTCTGAACTGCTTGTATGTGAACTCCAGCAAATGAAAGAAGTGGTTTGCTGATCAGGAGATCATGAGCACTAAAGCAGTGCTCATGTCCTGATCATGAGCACTAAAGCAGTGCTCATGAACATCCACAGCACTGCTACTTGCTCTCTCTTTACAGCAATGGGCAAAGTGCTAATTTGATTTCAAAGTGATCTGGAGAAGTTAAAATAAAAGGGCACATTCCACTCATCAGCTTTGATTCGCTATGTTACAAAATCTACAGCAGTTCTGCAGTTCACATAGAATAGCACCTGCCTTGATTTCACACCGTGCACAGCCATGTTAGAGAACAACCAAGTGCCCCTCTGATGGCAAGGCTACTGATTTACTTTCTTCATAGCCCAAGCACTGTGATTTTAGTAGTCAATCTTTTACAATATTCCAGACATACACAGAAGGAGGACTCACCTGTTTAGTTAGAACAAAATAAGCATAAAAAGCCATGGCACTCCCATAAGTGATGAAGTAGGTGACTGGCTCCATGATATCCCAGGAATAGACCCACCATGTGAGCCACGCCAAGGCTCCCCCTTGTGTTGACATCAGAGCTAAGCCCACCCAGAGAAGCCTGGAGGTCTTTGCATCTGCACTGTCTGCGATTCTGTCTTTCATCTAAGGAAAAGAAACAAGAAACCTGTTAGACAGAATATGACTGCAACTCATAAGCAGCTTTTCAGCTATGTTCTCTGTTGCTGGGCCAAATCCTTTTGTCAGGGCTTTCCTCTTACCTAACCACCCAGCCGAGAAAAGATGACTGAAGTCCAAAGGCATCAGGTAAGTCCTAGCTGTTGTGCCCCAGGAGATATTGCTGTTAATCTCGCCTTCCCACTATTAGAGATTTACATCTCCTGGATTTCCTTTTATCATTCAAGGCAGCCCTGGTTAATGCTTTCCGAGCCTGGTCCTCACAAAGCAGGTCTGAAGCCAACAGTAGCAAGGAAAAGTTGTTCATCCCATCAGGCTCTTTCCAGCTTTTTCCCCTCATGCTGAGTTAGCGTAGCCTTTCCTAAAACATATTTCGTGTCTTCCTTTCTTGCATTACAGCAAACTCTCGTCCAAACAATTTGGCTGCTCTGGTGATCACAGAAAACCCTAGCCAAAGCTATAGATGATTTCTACCTGTTTGTTGTTCCCCCACCACTTCTGTAAATGGTATTTAGAACTGATGCAGCAAAAGGTAGACTCGCTCCTAACCCTTGCCAGAAAAAGGCTTGTTCATTACGGTTTTTCTAGTTCTCTGGTTTCTACCTGAGGAACGTGCACAGCAAGGAGGAGGTGAATTGAGCTGAAAATAATCATGTATTTGAAAAGACTCATTTACCTGACAAATATAGGAAACACACCCCATCCATTCATGCTCATCTTTTCATATGACAAAAGCCATTATTGCTGAAAAGAAACACTTTTGTGATTTACAGTAAAAATAATCCCCCTTTCCAACCTGTTCAAGAGGCAGCAGCTGTTCTTTCAAATATTCCAGTTTCTGTAGTAATTCTCTCTCTTTCCTGACCTGGTGATCTTCTATGTGTATAGCCACAAACAGTCTGTGAACCAAGGATTTGATATCTTCCATTTCAGTAGCATGCTCACTGCTCAGCTTACCTAAGACAAAAATGTTTCTCTCAAAACACTTCAAAAGCTCATCCTCTTCATTCTCATCTCCCACCCGTCAAAAAAAGCAGAAACATCAGATAGAGCAAAAGCAAAGAATGATTTTTTCTCCAGACAGGTTCCTGTTCTCTGAACCTTTTGGATGCCTGTCACTACATAAAATGAGATTAATTGGGTCATTAAGTGTTCATGTTGTTCATGAGTTGTTCAAAGGGTTCATACCTTTTTTAGGAGATGACACACTGTACGTTTTGCTGTTAATAACAAGTTTAAAATCATTCATCAGTAAGACTTCCATCAAGGTTGCATCAGAGACCTTGCTACCATCTGCAGAAGACAGATTTCAGTTAGAAATAATTTTAATCATAAAGGATCTTAAACATAGCTTAAAAAATAGCTACTTGAGAAGTAGAGAACTAGACTCTCCAGTACAAGCGAGACAAGTAATCACAGAGGTGTTAGCAGAAAAAGCTCTGGAGATTCCTCTTCTGCTCTTTTATGCAAAACTTGACAGGAATGCTATCCCATCAGCAACACAGAAAACAGGCTGAGAAGACAAATACTCACATCTATTTTCAGTAAGTTAGAACCGCAAATGAGGGGGAAACTGTGACATTGAGTGAGGAAAGTTCCTTTTTTTTTTTTTTGTATTTGTATTTGTTGCACTTCTCATTCCCCTTCTACCAATTTTCTTTGCAAAAAGCCCTTTCACCCAAAAGACAGTATTCGTCTCTGCCTAGCGCTTGCAGAAGATCTGCCTTTGATAGATGGAACCCAACTTTAATAAATTCATTGGCTCTTTTCCAATTGCATAGACACACTGCAAGCCCTTCCCAAGGCATTCTCAGCACAGCAGACCTTGCAAGATTAGTACTCTGGCAGCATTTCTGATCTCTCAATCAGGAAAAAAGGTGCATCCAAATGAGAAATGGATTCTTCCTATCCGACATTTAAAAGACAAGAACAAACGTGTCTAAAACCTCTGCTGAGAATTCAGAGAGCCTAAGGAGCACAGTGCTCAGAGCGCTGCTGCCGGACATATGACACAGCTGTGGTGCGAGGGCTCCAAAGCCAGGGCTGCTGAGGAGCAGAAGACCTTTTTAACCTTCATTTCCTATACATAAAAAGAGCACCTTCCCCGGTGCCTATGGAGGGGTGCACAGGAGGTGGAAAACAGATGCTTTACTCCTGATGTGAATAATGATCAGGCTATGCAGCTTAATGAAGGTTTCTGTATGTAAGCATTTGTTAAAGTGCTACTGCCCCAGCTCCTCCATCTGTCTCCATGTGTCCACTATAGAAAGGCACTGCTGAAAACCCCACATCTGCAATTATTTATTCACTGGATTTCTTCTGTTTGGTCCCATCTGCTGGGATTTAGATTATGGAACTCTATGAGCGAATGCACCAGCTGCCTCTCTGTGCCCCACTCTGTGGGTAGCAAGGCGAATCTTGAAGACTGTCACTTTCAACACAAAATTTGAAATTTTAGCATGCCCTTCACTCTTATGGGGGAGGTTGGTTGTTTTAGTATAAAATTAGTATAAAATTTAGTATAAAATTTGATCAACACATTCAGCAAGAAGATACTTTCTCTCTTATACTAAGCATAGGTGTTGAAATGTGGACAATGTCTAAAGAAGTTTTTCAGGGCTAGGATTATATCTGCAAAAATGAAAGTGAGTATCAAATATGCTTCTATGCCTTCAATTAAAGTTGGGTTTAACCTAATGACCAAATGAACAAAAAAAAAAAAAAACACGGGACTGTCAAGCTGTTTTCAGTTCCTTTTCCAAGAGCAAAGGACACATTATGAATGTACCCAGCTATAAACCTCCCAACCAAACTTCCTTTACTCCCTCCTCCTTCCGTCTACGTATTACCTGATGAAAAAAGCCTGACTGCTGGCTGCGTTGCTACTTACTTTAAATATGATCACAGAGGACCAGAAAAGAAAGATGTCAGAGAAACCTGGAAAGATTTATTTTCTTAAAAACAGCATGACAAAGAGAAACTATTTGAAAATAACAGAGGAAGTTATTTGGATGTAAGGAAGGCTATACTAGCATGTCCAACCCTGCTTTTGAAATAAGCCTTTCCAAGAGGACTCCAATATTGATACCTGAAAAATAGACAAAGCCCAGAACCATTCAAAGGAAAGAGACAACAGAAATTCAAAGTACCTCTTGCAAAGACTTCTGCCTTCTCAATTCCTTTATCTTCTCTCTCAACATCCTGCAGAAATGCTCCAACTGTTACTACCATTGGCTTGATAGTAAACTGACAGCGCTCTCCTCTTGTGGGCAAAGTAAGAGTTACCACAGGAAGACCATATCTGTAATGAACAGTCACTTCTGGGAGGGGGGAAAAAGAAAGCATGGTGAGTGAAAAAGCCATACTGTAAGCTCTAAATAAAAACTTAGCTGTTTTAAAACACATGTAAAATAAAGAAAAACCACTCAGTACCTTCCGGATGAATGAATGCAGTACTTCCATTTCTAGGCCACTATGTGCAACAAGCAAATAATTTAATCTCACTCTACCCCCATAAAATAAGTATGTGCCCTCCTGGTTTTAATCAGAGAGCAACATAGAGCAGGGGTGGAGGTGGGCTATGAGGGGGAATATAGGCTAGTGTAACACTAATAATGCCCACTCCACATTTTTATTTTTATTTATTTATTTTTTTACACCCCTGCCCAGAAGCTGGAATCGAAAAACCTGTTTATGAAGACAGGAAAGAAGCCGATGGGAAATGTTACCATCAGATGGCACCAGTGTGCTGCAACATGCTCCTTGGTGGTGTATCCGGCTTCTAGTTTGCCTCAACAGCTGCACCTGTAACCCAGACCAAGGGAATTGTTTTTTGGAAAGGTTAACACATAAGATTCATTTAGTAAAAGGCAGTATCCAGACCATCCTCGTGGTCTGCTTCTGTGTGATCTGCCAGAAGAGACATATTGCTGGAAAATCCATCACTCAATCAGTTTCTTCTCTTTAAAGGACAGAAACATCCCTTCTAGAAGGTGCAAATTTTGTTAAGGGTATTAGAATACCGCTTTGGCTTGCATGGCTTATAAATGACAAAAAAAAATGAGCGAGCCAAACAAAACACCCCCAACCAAAACCATGTTCCTGAAATACTTCACTGTAACTCTTAGAATAAGCTCTCTCTGCTCTCCTCCCAAGAATTCCCAACAACTTGAAAGATCCACCACCTCCGTGGTGCCTCAAAGGAGAAGTGCCAGGAAAGCAGGAGCACCAGGGGAGCAGAGGCACCCGCTTGAGGCCCATAATGCAACCTGAAGAAACATGCCTGGTCTCAGCACAAAGCCTCTTGGGACTGAGCCTTGTGCGCAGTGACCGTCTTCGCAGTAGTGAACAAAACGAAAGCCAGCAGGGCCTCCGGTCTCTCCCCTTTCTTCATAATTACACATGTGGCAGAATAACCAGAATACACGAACCAACAGGTTATTATTGATATTCATGGTATTACAAGATGATGATAGCAGTGCAGCTTGTCCAAGTATCAAAGATTTTTTTTTTT
>NW_010588164.1:8340-33310 GCF_000705375.1 Tinamus guttatus
GTATTTAATCAAGTGATTAAAATGACTGATTTAGATCAGGAAATCTTCATGTCGCTCATGATTTATCATTTTCTGCAATTGGACTTTTAGTCCTTTAACCAAAGGGAGGCTGATTCTATTTGACTGGTAAACAAAACATGTTAATTCACATTAATTCTATAGTAAGTTCTGTCCCTCTCTTGCTGTGAAGATTTGTGATAACTGTGCACATTTTTTAAGTAGTTATGCAGCTTAAGAAACAAGTTTGCATTTTATGTCAGAAATGTGCAAAGGTCTATTTTTTTTGAACGATTATCCATTTTCAATGGGAATTGTATCAAAGTATTATCTATCCATGGATTTATTTATAAGTGTTTGGAATATTATTTTTGTATATTTATCATATTTTTATATATATCATATATATTATTATTTAGTTTATAAGTGTTAGGAATATTATTTAGAAGCAATAAACCCAAGTTTTTTGACAGATAAATAAAGCCAGGTTAATTATGCTTTTCAGTTAAAGGAAAAAAAATAAAGCTTTACCAAATGTGTTTCCCTTTTGCACTATTTACAAAAGAAGCACTATCTGCAGTAAATAAACTACGCTGACTTTTTATGGTCACTGCACCTTTCCAGATATTAGACTAGCAGCGCTCTTGTGGCTAAATTCTACTCATAGCCCAGAAGAGGAGACTTTCTGCTTTTCTGCCTCCTAGTTTCCTCTGCTGATCAGTGGCCCTAGTGGCTGGACTGCAACCAGCTGAATAAACCGTAAGGACGAACGTGCTCTCTTTGTACTTATAGAAGAGTTTTATGCCTGAGAGCATCCTGGGGCCACTCAGATCAGTATTTCATATACCAGCTTCTGCAGAAAGTATGTATTACGCAATTTTTTGGATGCTGAGTTTGAAGCTATTTCATCAGATATTTGCCAGCTTCTACCTTGACAAAACACCATTTTAAATATTTATCATCAGAATATGTATTCAGAAAATATGTCCAATTTCTTTCAAACATCTCCTTTTTTATGATTTGAAGATATCGATAATTTTTATTTACCATGCATCAGACAAGAGTTGCCTTACCTTGGAGGAGAGCTAGACCTTACCCCTAGCTAACACAGAAATAGAGGCTGCACAAAGCACTATCCCTCCAGCTTGTGCTAAAAATTCCTTTTTGACATTTGCTGAATCCAGGCTTGGGAACACAGGGATAGGAACCGCAGTCCCAACCCTGCTGTGTTGTCGTCAGAGGTTTGCCTTTTTCCAGGCTTGCTCCATGTTATATGACAGAGAGGCTGTCAGCTCCACTATCTTGGAAACATAACAGAGACAGAGGTCATCTCTCGGGGAACTGGACTTTAGAGTCAGCACTCCCCTCCAAAATTCACCCCGAGACACAGCAGCAGCCAACATGGGCACAAATCCAAGGCTAGGTGCTCCTGCCTTGCCAAAAAAGGATGGGACACCTCTCAGGGAAGCTGCACCAAGGTACAGGCTGGGCAAATCTGAGCTGCTCGAGAAGGGGGGCCAAATTCTCTCGTGTTGTTGCTCTGTTGCAGTCAGAGGTCGCCAGGAAGCTGGCCAGCCTGCAGGCAGCCCACTAGAACACTGTGTAACTTGCCAGCCATGTGAATTATCCTGGAGGCATAAAACGGGCCGGCACCAGGAACCCTGACATGTTAACGGTGGAAAAACACTGACCCATACAAATAGGGAGCAGTGGGCTGAGGAAGGCAGACCTCTGTTAGCTGCAGAGGGCAGGAAAAATATACGGATTTCAGAAATCATTCTGCATCTAACGGATACCACCCACAGCAGCTGAGGGCTAAGTGGAGACAGGACACCTGCGAGTTCCACCTGTTGGAGTTAATTCGAATCTCACTCGATAATAGTTCTTTAAAGCTTCACAGCACATTGCTAAGAGCATCCATGTTTTATTTAGAGAGAGGCAAAGCTTTAAAGGGCAGAGGCTTGACAAGCTGCAATGGGCTTTGCAGGAGCTGCCTGATCTGTGCTTCGGCTCTAGTGAAACTAGCAGTTCAAATGAGCCCTGAGCCTCCACTCCCCAAATACCCAGTTCTACAGGCAATCTTTTTTTTCAGGAGTTTGTGGTTATAGGTGACTTTAACCTATATGAAAAGGCATGACCTGTATGTGTATGAGTCACAATGACCAAAACAGAGAATTTCCAGCAAAACGTACCTCCAGACTTAGGACCAAGCTGAGTGCTCAGGACCCAGTACGGAACACCAGCTGATGCTTACGAAGTACTTAAAAATAAATTACTTTATAGCAAGGCTATTGTTTTCATATAATAAAGGGTAGATTAACCTCATTATTCTAAAATGCAAATCAGAAAGTCACCGTTGAGCAAACAGACAGGTAATTCCTGACTGTTGAATTTCTAATCTTGCAGCATGAGACTGGCGTAACAAAAACAGAGAGACAGGAAATGAGAATGAAACTAATGCCCTGCTCTGGAAAATCCAAGGACATTTCAGAACTTAAAACTTAAGCAGAAGCAGTGAATTTATCACCTTCGCCCTTCATTATACTTAGTTCAGTTCATTATACTTCTGTCCAAAATGTGTCATTCCCTCCCAGCCTCCAACTGAGAGTACTACATGACACTAGTACAAGCATTATAGTTCATATTATTTTCACGGAAAGAAGAGGAGATGCAGAATTCCTGCAGAAGATACTGCAGCAGCCTGGCCGTTACTCACTTCTTGTTTGCAGTCTGAAAATGGGCTGTCATTCTGGAATAATTCGTCTCCTTTTGCTCTTCTCGGGTGGCCGAGATAACAGTGAGGTCTCCAAAAAGGTCAACCAGCCAAGTCAGCCGGGCGATTCCACTGAAAGCTGGGAATCCTGCTTGCTTTTCATCAAGGACACTACCTAGTGCAACAGCGACACAAACAGTTGAGAAATGAGAAAGACAATATGGCCCTGGGCAGGAAAGACTGAAGTGGTGTGGCCTTGGACATCAGAGTGAAGGGAAGCCATCAGTGGAAATGTCACCATTTAGGAATTCAATAAACATGGTCAGCCCTGAGACGGATCAGCTGCTGGACTATGACACCAAAGGCAGAACAAAATACAGACTCAGCAAATGCTGAGGACATGTTTACAGGACATGTTTACAGGACATGTTTACATGTTTACATGTAAACAGGACATGTTTAGGGCAGAAGCATGTAGGTGGTTTCACAAGGAAATGGAGTAGGCAGATAGAAAAAAAAAGAAAATAAAATAAAAAGCTCAGCAATCTCTCCCAGCTCTTCCAAGACCAAAACACTATGGAAAAGCCTGAAGACCTCCACTGGAAACTGGGACACTTGCTCAGGGACTGTCTTGCTCTGTATGAATGAAGGGGACTGGTCACTACCATCACAGTACAGGAGAGATGAAGAAGCATTCTCTGCCCCACTCAACAAAGTACATGTGTACTTTCTTCATCAGAGGTAGCACAAAGATGAACAAAGCAATGGGCAGTTGTTAAGGCAAATGTGTTTTTCAGATAGTTCTGTAATTTCACGGAAGCGTCCAGAACATGTATATCTTTAGCCTATTTATAGATGGCCTTTCATCCAAACGAACGAATAAAGTCTAAGAGGGCTGACATCTCTGACAAGCAGGTGGCTAAAACCGAGCAAACTTACATCTTCTCATAGATACTGACCCGTAAAATGTAATGTTCCCTTCACCAGGTCTTTCCCAGCCACCTCCTTTTTCAGCTGCTTGTACTCTTCGGTCAGCAGTTCAATGTGCTCCACATGGAGGACTTTATCTGTTGTTAAGAAAAGCAAAAAAAACAGGCCAGATTAAATAAGAGCTTTCTCCATGAATCAAAGAGTAGTGAAAGCTTCGACAGACACCAGAGGGAGATCACTTAAAAGCATCCTCATTCATGACTGGCAAAATGATGTCAGGAGAAAAGTCAAACTCGGGCTCAGTGCTGAGGCATCAATTTGGGGTTCATGAATCACAGGAAGCAGAGTCTGTAACAACAGCAAGCACTGTGTGATTAAGCTAAACTCTGCAATGAAACCAAATACCCAACTAAGGCTGAAGGATTAGTCTTCAAAGTAAAGGGTGAATTCTTGGCCTCCTTCCCCTCATACTTCTCTGCTCTACACTCTTCCTCCCAGGGTATTAGGAAAGCAGATTAGGAAGAAAAAAAACACAGCACAAATCTTAGACCCAGATTGTAACAATACATTAAGGAGTTGCAATTAATTGGGCCACTTTGCAAGAGAGAGTAGCCAATTCTCATCTGAATCTGGCCTTCACTCAAAACATGCTTTTTTGGACAGTCTCCAAGACAGTCAGTTTAGGCTGCTGACAGTAACTGTTGCAGCTTTGAGAGCGGAGGCATAAATTCTGCTTAATGGGAAGCCATTTGGCTAGGAACAGGCCAGTAATTGGTGTTGGTACCGGGAAAAGGCAAAGTTGGAAATTCTATACCTCCGGTGTTGTAGGACAAAGTCACAAAGGAATTTTTTTAAAAAGCAGCGGTATAAATAGTGCAGCTTGTCCAAACGCTTTGCACTCTCCTCCTGTCTAGCATCATTTCTTTTCTTACAGCTGCATAAAACCCCACTGACTGGCCTCCGCTGAACTGCCAGGCTTCAACCCTCAGTACTGCAGAGATGGGACCATGTGCTTTCCAGAAATAAAGAGATTTTGATAGAAATAAGATTTCTTGCAAGCTTTCTTTTTCACAATAGCAGGAACGACTGTGCGTGACAAGCACCGGAAGCTAGGGTGCTGCTTCCAGTTTTATCTTCAGTGCACAAGTGCAAGAGCTACACTCATTAAGTGCTTTGCTACGACTACAACAGAACTTCCCTTGTCTTAGCCAAAGTGTCAGTGCCCGAATTTGGGGATTAGGGCACCGGTGTGGGTAAACATACCATAGTCTTAGCTCAATATCTGTGCGTTTGCTTCCTCACTGGCACGCATCTTAAATCCTAGCTCAATTGCCCTCCGAGACAGGCATGCTTCCTCGTGCAGCACCATTAGTTGGGCCCTGCTCCCTGTCAGAAGCCTTTGGTGATACCCAGTGTCTAAGTACTGTTTATAACCTCGAGAAAAATGCCATTACCTTTTTGCTCAGCCATTTCCCAGAGCTCATGGGCTGCCTTAGCAGACAAAGCCATGGGGTATTCAACGAGGACGTGTTTCCCGGCTTCTAAAAACGTTCTGAAAGAATACAACAGCAATCTTTAATAACTGTATCATGGAGATTATTTCTGTCCACTGTACTTACTGCTTCCGACTCCTGCAGTCAGCCCCCAATGAAGAAATGCACAACATGGAGTAACAGAAATAAAAGCCACCTTTCCTACTAGGATGTTGCTCTGGCTACATCAGATTTTTAAGCACTAGGAGAGCTCAGTTTTGTTTCTCCTTTCACCACAGACCTCACTCACCTGAAGCAAGTCACTAAAATGCTGAAGTATTGAGTACTGCAAACTCTGACTTCCAGACATTGAAAAGGAAAACCGAATCCTTCCTCTATCTGATCTCTGAGGAAAGGCTTTGAATTCTGCTTTAAACTGCCTGTATACAGACAGTATACAGTTTATACACAAGCCTAGAGATAGCCGACTGAAATTATGAGAACATGCATCTTCACCCCAACCAGTGCTCTAGGGAAGTCACTATTGCCCACTTCAGACTTCGAGTCTAGCAGTCCCTCCTCAGGGGTTCACATCCTCTCCTTGAATAGCTTTACATGGCTCCTCTATGGAAACTTATGGAAAAAGAAAAAAAAAAGACACAAAATACCTGATGTTTTTTTCATGACTTATGTTCTCTGTGCTGATGAAGGCTGCATGGATATCTTTGCTTCTCAGAGCTTCTTCCAGGCTAATCTGTTTGGCCTCATCAATTTTGCCCAGATTTCTCCTGGTTATTAACACAATAAACACATAATAAACACAAAACTACAATCAAGGCATAACCATTACAGTCCATTCTTCCCAATCACATGCTGTACAGAAACATCTGAAACTGTTCCCATGCCCACAGTCTGCCCTTTTCTGCCCTAAACAAGGGCAGAAAAGAAAGTCTGCAGCCAGGAAAGAGATAAGCACTTTCAGAGAGCAGTGGAGTGCCCCCCAAAATTATATATATATAATAGGTAATACATATATATATATATAACCTATATATATATTATAGGTGGTGGTATCACTATAGAAACTGTGCATCTATTTTTTGTTTTGTTTTCAAATTGAGCAGGGGGGTTGGACTAACTGATCTCTAGAGGTCCCTTCCAACCTCAACAATTTTGTGATTCTGTGAATTCTGTGTAAATAAGCATCGTAACACAATAACATTTTTTAACTGGGACTAGAAAGGGGATAATGCTTCTCTGGGACAGCTTCTCCTGATGTGTTGGGCTCGGCAGGCAAAAGCACCAAAGTTGTCAGGTCTACGAGCAGCTACAGGCTGGGAGGCTCTGATGCCTCGCGACGCAATATGCATAGCGCATCAGTCAGCGCTACAGGCAGGAGCTCTGGCCACCTCCATGAGCACATCACCCCAGAAAGCCTGCTGCTCTAGTGAAGACTGCAGCAGACACCTTGGTAATGTTAGGGTAGATGAGCACAGCCTGCAAGCAGAAGCTGAAAGCAAAGATAGGTAATGCCTGCGTGTGATGAGGCTGCAAAGAGTAGTGCAGCATTTCCAGCAAGGGAGGAAAACGCTCTCTGAATGGTGCCTTTCTGTGTTTTTCCCCACAGAAATAGTAGAAACCCTCTCATTAAAGTTAGTCAGTGCTAGCTGCAGCCCTGTTTGGCAGGGCAATAAAAGGAATGACCTAACGGACCCTTTCCGTCTCAAATGGCTCTGGCTGCATGATTTAAAAATAGCCGGAAAAAATACATTCACAGCCTGAGATCCATGCTTGCATCACCTAACTATTTAAAATCTTTCTGCTTTGCTGTCATGGAGCAGGCAATCTAGTAGGAATGCTCAGGGGAAGGGATATATGCAACACAGTCCTGCTAACCTGCCACTGCTTGGAGCTAGTGAGAGAAAACAGGAACATTGCTCTCTAAAAGGCAACCTTACCGTAGGTCCTAAATTATTGGGATTTTCTTTCAAAAAGCTATAGTTTCAACATCTGGCTAAAAAAAATAGAATTTTATTTTACAGTGTCAGGAGCTCTGCAAAAATATGTATTTCAACTTTTCCTTTTGTAACACTTTAGCCATTTCTGCAAATTTATTCTACACATTTCACTCATTCATGTTCCTATCATAAGTTTGTACCATCACGAACCTACAGCAAATTTCAATCAGTCAGAATCACATTTCTTTTTAATCACACATACCCTGCAGTGAGAAGGGCTCTTAGCTTTTATTGTAAATACAGTAAAATCTGCACAGTGTCTCATTAAGGCAGCCTATTTGTTCCCTTTGTAAAGTTTTTCTGTGCTCATTTCCTATCTGATAGTCAGAACAACAGGCATATGTGCATCATATGCGTTTCCCTTGTCACAGTGCCTTGACTGTAAGAAAAATATAAAACATTGGTTATTCACATCCTCTTTTCCCCCTCAAATAAGAGTCCTCTCTATTACAAAGGCAAGTGCACAGAGAAAAAGAAACATTGCAACGCGCATGTTAAACATGAAACGTCTAACCTGGATATAAATCCGTAGAGTTTCAGGCGCTCTGAAGGGCTGGAAGGTATTGGATTCATCAAATCTCGGATCCGTGCTAAGCCAGCAATTCCAAGTCCAACCACCACGGTCCCAAACATCTTGTTAATCTGAACAATGGAAAAAAAAGGAAAAAAAGGAAAAAAAAAAAAAGACTTTTTGGGAGGGGGAACGCGGGAGGCTGCACTGGCCCTTAACCCCACTTTTACCCAGTTCCAGCTGTCAGCAAGTAGCTGATAGATGCGATGCTACAAGGAACTGAACCCATTCACATCCTATTGAGATGCTGTTCAAATGTTTCGGCAGGTCAGATGACTGGCCTTTAGAGTGGTATTTCACAA
Organism: Tinamus guttatus; assembly: GCF_000705375.1. The sequence goes on from NW_010588164.1 coordinate 16,344, forward strand.
GTTATTAAACCCCAGCTCTAGCATAAACTTCTTCCTTTCTGTGAAAGGAAGGCAGACGTCAAAAGTGAGACATCCTTCTATTTATACCATAGCTGCCAAGCTGGGTTCTGCAAAGTTTTACACAAACTCTGTTCACCTCCAGAGTTGCTGCAGCGCAGGCTCCTCCGGGCTCACCCACGGGCATTAACACCGCAGAGCAGCACAACCAGAACACTTCGGGTCGAAAGGCAAAGAATATCTTTTTTTCCCCTTCTCCCCTTTTGTAACAGCTGTGAAGCTCATAGTACCAGCATGAAATGGATGAAACTCTCCACCTGATAATTTGGCCAAGATGCTTGCCTGGCATTTCCATGCTCAACGTAAGCACGGTCTGAAGGGATCAGGGTGCAGCAACACAGCTGTAAGTTCTCACAGCTCGAGAGCTGCTAAGAAACTGTATCAGCTGGCAAAAAGGGAAAGAAAGACGGAAAGAAAGACGGAAAGAAAGACGGAAAGAAAGACGGAAAGAAAGACGGAATTCATATCTGAATTTTGTTTCTTTACTACATATATATTCCTGTCACTGCTGAACTCGGCTTACTTTATACATGCCAGAAGTGTACAAGAGTAAAACATTCAGTGACTTGTTTAATATGAGAGAAGAAAGGAGTGATGTTGGAAGAGATCTCCAGTGGGATTACAGAGACGAGTCATTATCAAATATTTGTGGTATAACATGACACTGCTCACCAGGGACAAGAGATCTTTGGGGCTCTCAGAGAGAGGAGAAAAGAGGACAGCAAGGTCACCACCATGTGATCTATTAGCAATTATGTCTGCAAGCAGAATTCAGGCATGGATTCTCATTTACACCCATTTTTCTCTACAGCCAACACAACACAGAATTACAGAACACAGGTGGGAAGGAGGCTGTCTGACCCAAACTCCACCCAAAGGAGGTGCCAGCCCAATTGGGCTGCTGAAGACCTTGCCACATTCTGGCTGTGTCCATGGATGGACATCAAAGCGCCTCTCAAGACCCTTGCTACAGTGTTTGACCACCTTCACAATGAAAGCGTCTTCCAGCGCATCTCTGGGTGTGGGTTCAGCTTCTCTACACCCTCCTGCCAGACAGCTGTAGACAGCAAAAATCTCCCTTCAGAAGCAGAACCAACCAGCTCCCTCACTGCTCTTCATGGCTGCAGCCCCCTCCAGCTGGGCCGTACCTGCACCCAGGCCCACATACCCCTCGTCCTCCCCTTTGTCGCCAATGTAGCCATAGAAGTCCTGCTGTTGCCCTTCATGTGCTATGCTCATCTGAGCTGTAGCTTTTCCAGCTGCAACCCTGCAAGTTTGGGAAACATCCCTATATTCCTCCCGGGTAGTCCTCCCGGCTTCTGCATCTGCAGGCTTTCTTTCCACATTTGAGCTCCAAGGAGGTGGTAGCCGAAGATCAGCCTCCAGGGCAGTCTCCCATGGGATCTTGCCAGGCAGATCCATCAGCAATCCAGAACCTGTTCTCCTGAATTCTGCAGCTGTATTTCCTTAAAATTTATCTTGAAGAGCTCCAGTATGAATCAGGACCAGGTCAGCTGAAACTCAGAAGCAGCCTAGCTACAGAACAGCCCATTGGGTCTTACCTTACATTCAGAAATGTTCAAGGTTACTGGAGTCTTCAGCAGTTAATATTTGCTTGCTGCCTTTAGCAGAACTGGTGTTGGGAGTCACACAGCAGAAAATCCCCCTGAAGTCTCCACAGCTGTTGTGAAGGAACTGCTATTTCTGCCTAGGTGCCAGCTCTCAACTACGGAGAGAGGAGCGGGGAGCTGACCAGATCCTTCCACCGACATTAACAGCAAATATTTCTCAACAGACGCTCAGGATGCTGAACACCAAAATTTTCCCCTCTCCTTTGAAAAGCAGGCCTGATTTCATCCAAAGAACAACTCCTGGCCTCCTGGAGGGGCCGGATGCAGGAGAAGCCAGATCCGTTGAGTCTAGGAACAAAATCCGTCACTATGCAACCTGCTGCCATAGCAACGAGCCGGGTCTCGGAGCTCCTGGAGACGTCGCAGGTCGGCAGGCCGCTCACCCAGATGGGGACGGACGCCAAAGGAGTGTCCGAGACCTCAGCTCATGCACGGAGCTACGTCTCCAGCAGCGGCGCTGGCTTCTGCTTCCTTGGCTTTGCAAGGGCACCTCGCACGCACCAGAGGCCAGTCCCAATGACTATAAGAACATGTACTCAGCTCTTCCTTATTTCAAAACTTTACAGCAGGACTACGGTTACTGCTATCTTTCAAGCACAAAAGCAATGCCAATCCCAACTGTCGGCTGCCTTGTCTGCCTTCCGTGCCTTAACATATGTCACCCCGCCTAAAGCTTTGACAGAACGATTTCAGTGGCATTTTCAAGGCGGCTGAAGCTCAATGCCCCTGGTATTAAAAAAAACATACACAGTAGTACGATAAAGAGCATCCAGGAGCATTTCCCTCTGTCCTTTTCCTCTCCTAATTGGCCGAATGAAAGAAATAGGGCTGGCGAGAAGGTCACAGAGGTTCTTCCTTCCCCCTTGGGGCATGATTAAAGCGCGTCCCCACCATCCCACAGCGACCTCTCTGGCCCAGGCACAGTAGCTCAAGTGCTCCCCGTCTGACAGCGAGGAGCCCTGCACGGTACCAAGAGTGCTTAGGAAGGGAACCCCACCGAGGTGGCTCATTTATCCCCACGGATCTCAGAGCCTCTTTGCCCTTCTCCTTTTTCCCGATTGCTCCATGGGTGAGGTGGTTACTCTACAGCAAAAAGGGCTCCGTAGCCAAGTATTCCAGGGAAATTTTGCAGGAATTTTCAGTAGCAAAACAGTCAAAGGAGTTTGCCCAACGGGATGGGTCACACAGGAAAATGCACTGCTCCTCCTCAGTGCAACACAGCAGGACTTGAGCCCTTAATCTCAAAAATGCTAATGCTCACAGAAGCAAGCTTTAGGTAAGCAAGCTTTACCTGCGTTTTGTACAATGTTCCTAAGACCACAAAGGGGCAAGACAAGAGGAAACTTGAGAATAAACACCCTATTTATGATAGGACATAGTGTAAATGCCCTTCTTGGAGCCACTGCAGGATGAGGGAAGGTACCTGCTCTTGCTGTATATTCATACAGCAAATTTCACCCAGCTTTATGCTCCTCCCTGCAGTTTTCAAGGACTAGTTCCCACAGATACGAATGAGTGACTCACATTAGAAATCAAAATATTTTCCATTAATTTAATCTGCAGTAGCAGCACACTGATGTGAGAGTCTTTCCTGAAGTGTTCCCGGTCTGGTCTCTTTAAATGCGCTGCTTGAAATGACTAGCACTTTATACTCACACATATCTGAAGACTATTAAACACCTTAAATATAAGCACTTAATCTGAAAATGCCCCTGTCCAGGATATCCCACTTATGCATATTCAACAGCTGAACTAGCTAAGTAGTTCATTGGGAATTTTCACTTCTCCAGTGCCCAATCTCACTACTCTGATCTTTGCTTATATTAAATTTATAACTCTGTCAAGCCAGAGTGCTTGATATGTTGCCATTTCCCTCCTTACTACTTAGAAACACACTTAAAAACACACAACACAATCACCGCTGCAGTGGCAGCCACCTCCCACTACTCCTAAGAGCAAAGGAACCCTAAAGGCAATGTGGCTTCTACAAAAAACAAAAAAGGCACTAACAAAGAGCCACCCTTCTCCGGTTCTGCTTTCTGTGCTCCGGGCAGACGCATCCTGCTAGGAGCAGGCAGTAGTGAGAGCAAGAGCTGGTGACGCGGCGTGTGCCAGCACCTCGAGCTGCTGGGGCTCCCAGCAGGGCTCGGAGGAAGCATCGAAGTTTGGCAGGGTGTCTTTTTGTTGGGATTTTTTTTTTTTTTTGAAGTGCAGAACTGCACAAATGCCCCAGTTCAGCAGATCATTCAAAGTCAGAAATAACCTTTGTTCTGCAGGGAACTACTTAGGCACTTCAACTGCTAGATGTGCTCGAGTGCTTTTTCCTGGTAGGCACAGCTAAGGCCTTATCAATTCTATCCAAAGGCAAAAGGTAAGAGAAAAAAAAATAGAACGGAGGTGAAAAAAAGCTGTCTGCACAATAACGCGCTCGAGTGGGAGTTTGTGTTTTGGTCGCCTTTGCTGCAATCCAGAGATAAAGAAAAGCCTCTCTTTGTGGAAGAAAGAGATAGTCACAGTGGTAACAGCCAACACTCTGCCCCGTTGCTGCTTCTCTTTAAAACATTAATTGTGGGGAAAATGAGAGCCACAGAGGAATTTTGTTCAGAAGCTGCCAAGTCCTTTTACAATCTCTATGTTTTGGAAGAAGCCAACACCACCTTGGGGTTTTAGAGAACCCACATCCATTTTCTCTGAGAGCACTTTGGTGCCATCTTATCTAGCAACAAACAGCTCCATTTCTAAGCAGCTACCACAACCCAGGTCACAGTTCCCTGGCAGGCACACGGGGTCTGGTCTTAACTTCGAGGTGCAGAAGGCACAGGCTCCTGGTTCAACTTTAGGCACTAGAGTTATAAGGTCTAAGCAGCAGGTTTCACACTGCCTCACCACCACAAAACAGTCTGTCATCCTGACTGGCACCACTGTCCCAGAACAAGCTTTTCTCCCCAGCCTTTAACAGCTATTTGAACAACACACCTGCACGGTTTGATATTTATATAAATGCCTTTGTGCCCAGCATTTGTTATTAAATTCTGGTTTTTCAGCTGGCTGCCAAAGCTGATGGTGATATTATAAATAGGTAGGACCAGATGCTATGTTACAGGTGCCAAGCAGACGGTTTTCGGAAACGCTGAAGTGGTCAATAATAAATGACTGAACTCATAATAGAAACACCGTCTCTGGTACTAATACCTGAGCCTGAGCAGAAAGAAAAAGTTTTTTTTAATTAAAACTCACTTTTGAAACCTAACTCTGCTGACTACAGCACCTACTATCCACAGCTCTCCTGACTCACAGCACTGGGGCCGGCTGCTCTCCACAGCCTGCAGCTCCTCGCTGCCACCAAAATATTCCCAGAACTTACCCAGAAGTGTGAGAGGCACCAAAAGAACCTTAAGTTTTTAATATATCCCATTCCCTGTCCCGTGGAGGGGTGAATCGCAAGTGCTGTGAGACCGTGGCCTGCTAGCAGGTATAGCACTGTTGGCTGAGTGGCTGCATGGATGCAACCCATGAGCAGAAATGACTGATTTTTGCCCCGTTTCCCTTCTCTGTCCACAGTCTCCCTTTGTGGTTCAGATTTGGTTGTGAAATAAAAGAGGAAAAAAGACAAACACTTCTACGGAGGAGCCTCGGATCTAGGCAGAGAAGTTGGGTTCTCCTCAATCTGGCTAGTTCTGTTTGTAATTCTGAAGGGCTCTAACTTTTATGTTATAAACATATCATTTTTATTAAAGAATTACTTATAACTAATGTTTCAGGGAGTACTCTGGAACGAATTGCAAAAAGCTTTGTGAACTGCAGGTGAGTAAATAAACAACTCCAAATAACCATAGCTTCATCACTGCTGTTCTTTAACCAGTGCTTATATGTGGCTGATGAGAATACAACTACAGAGAAGAAAGCCACCAACAATTCATGAACATTTGCGTGGGGTTTTAACATGCTGTAACAATTCTTGAAAGTGAATTTGTGCGTGGTGGTGGAAGAGAAAGAGAATAGGGTTGTTACTTTGGAGTTAAATCCAGTTTTGATGAGCATTCAGGAGAGCGAGCTGTGGTATGCAGCTACTCACAGATCCAAATTCTCCATGGGATGAATCAATATTCTTCCTATCGCACCGACTTGTGCCTCAACACAGGCTGGAGGACTATAGCCCTCAGAAAACCTCAATGTTACTAATGTTAGCCAAATGGAGCTAACTCCCCCTCCCCAAAGTATGTGAAACACTAGCGAGCAGCAGAGACTGCTCTACCTCTCCCCTGAGCTGCACCCTTTGCTCGCTTAATGTTCCTGCAAGCCCTGAACCATCAGGGCTCAGCTCGGAGCGGCTCGCTGTGCACTGTGACCCCACATCCCCTGCCCTCCCCGCAGGGAAATGAAGCCAGAGGAGAGTCTCCGCATGACTCAGGAGTTGAACACTAACTACTCCAGCTCTGCTTACACATCAGTTTCGTACACAGACGCTGCTGTTCTGTTTAATTTTTAAACAAAGAGTTTCTATGTTCCGTCACAGAAAGAGCAGGACTACTTGACCCTACCTGCATTTTGGGGGACATACTGCTCAACCCAAACAAAAGGGGTCAGGAAATTGGGCTGGGAAATGCTAAGGAACCTGAGCACATTCCCTTCCTTGCTCATGTTTTCTTTGTGTCATCCACGGAGCTGCTCCTTCAGGCACAGCCCCCAGCTCCCTTGATACATTCCTGAGTGCTGGACAGGTTACTGCCGACCCCAGGAGTGGCTTCCAAACTGCTGCTAGAGCTCGAACAAGGGTGATGATGGACAATCATGGAAAAATGTTCCGAAACGGATTCCCAGCTCTACATCTGCCCCTGAGTTTGCCCACCAGGTACTGTTGTTCTGTAAGCAATTTCCTCATCACAGAATCCAAAACACACCCAAGAAAGCTGTACTTCCAGACTGTCTTCTTACTTTCTCTCAAAAAAATGTGCTGGGTGACCTAAAGCAAGCAAATCACATCCCCTTTCCCTCTCCATCTTGCCCAACTCCAAAGCAGGGGAAATGTCTCTCTGCTGCAAAGCACCTTCAGGAATCCCACACAAACCAGATCTATGAAGTAGCCATAGCCAAGTTTGTTTTTAAATATCTAAATAAAATAATGCAGTACAATGCACAACTAGAAACTGTCTCTTTTCTTTCTGTTGCTTTTTCCTAAATTGTCTGCAACCACAGCCCTGCGAAGAATTATATGCCTGCTTAGCTTTAATCATGAGCAATCCCACTGATTTTAACAATACTCATATCTGCTCACTAAGAAATAGGAGCCTTTGCTGTTGTGTGTAATATTAGCAGGCACAAGAACAAAACACACACCCGGCCCCCGGCACGTCCCGTTAATATCTTTATGGACTCACCCCAGGAGATGATATCTATCTTCCGGTCCACAGAAGGTCACCAAATGCCAGCTCTGTGACAGGATGACCTATTTTGAGATAAACCCAAAACATAAACCCACCCTCCTTCCTGTTACAAGCTGCAGTCACTATGAAGCTGGGTCTTAGTATGGCTGGAGAAACCCTCATTCTCCACCATGAGCAGGACGGCTCTCTGAAGAGCAAGCAAAAGTAGCTGTCCAAAAAAGTGCCTTTTTTACCCAATTTTCTCCCTCCATACCACCCTCAAAAATGTTTTCCCTCTTCTAAAATAAACAGATTGTGATGGAAAGCATTTATTTTATAACCAGATTAAGATCACTTGAGAAGTAGATGTTTTACATAACCTTGTAACCTTAAAAAAGGACGCATGCAATGGTAACACCCGAGTCATTTTATCAGCCTGCTGCTTCTCAGATATGGCCTGGAAAAAAGCAACTGATGCTCTCCATTCCCGTTAAGCTTTGGAAAGCTGCCACCCCCAGCAACTGCTGCAGAGGAGGAAAAAAAATCCAAAAAGAAGAGTAATCCCTCCTAACTTTAAAACCCCCTCGGTGTTTTTCGTGGTTTTATGCTACGGGCCATCATAATGCTCAAAAAGAGCACAGGGCAGTCACTAGCCCTGTGCCTTAGGAACAACCAGTCTGCAATTCAGCATGGTTCTGGTATCCATCTTACCTATTAAGATTGTCCCAAGAAATTGAAATTCTCTTTTGAAATATCAGCCACTAGAGGGAGCTTTTGGAATGCCATTTGCATTGCAGAGATAAAAAATAGTGAATAAAGCATGTTTACACAAGGCTTACAGGAATACTTTTAAGGTGTTTTTCCCACGGTACTTCAATTGCACCGTATGCAAATGTTTGGGGAGAGCAACGCTTTGTGCGTTACCGGGCGCATCTCAAAAACAAATTCCCCGTCTCCCCTTGCAAGGGCTCCCCCATGAAACCCCAGGATTTCTGCAAGCAGAGCAGCAGTTTGCCATGCCAGCCAGCTGGCTGGATTACCCCGCAGTTTTGGTCTGTGTGCACATTCAGACGGCTCAGAGCGTGCCTAAACTTGCACCTTCAAACCTGAATGTGGCAGCCCAGAGCTTGAAACTGTTAGGAAAAGCAAACTAGCAAAAGAACAACCTACAAAGCAGCTCCAGTTTACAACTCCCTGCCTCTTTCCAGATGTGCCATCTTTGGATTGATCACTAGAGAAATGCTCCAAGAGAAATCTAATCAACAGTCATCAAGCCGTGGCCTGCAGCAAGCAAACAGAAGCTCCTGCTTGTGACAAGCCACTTACTTAGCCAACTTACCTGGGGGTAGCATCAGTTCTAGACACTTTGTTAAATTTTCTTGCACTAGGTAGGACCTGCATTAGCCTTTGAAGTTCATGACCCCCTCAAAAAAGTCCATAGAAAACCTAAAATTATTGAAGATGCTTAAACACCACTGCTCTTTAGTGCTGTCTTTTTTTTTTTTTTCTTTTCATTAATATTTTGACGAAGTGATTGAGTTACCCTAAAGTTACCCTTCTTTTTAGAAGGGTATCCTTCTAGTCTCTTCTAAAAGTTCCTTAACTGCACCATTGCTTTCAGCGGCTAGAGGACACCAAGTTCCGCCAAACAGAAAGGCTGCACTGGAACACAACCACCCTGTGCTACCAGTGGGAGCAGAAAAGACCTTTCAACGCGTACGGACAATTGCGCTCATTAGTTTAGTCAGCCTTGCTGCTCTTTTTAAATCTTAGTATAAAAGCCTTGTGCTTTCTTAAATTTCAGTCTAAAAACTTTGTGCTCACCTCAATTGAAAAGCATTTTTAGATTCAGGGTGTGAAATTCAGAATAATTTCTTTCTGTGATGGGTATTTATTTGCAAGTCATTGCTGCTTTATGGATTTCTGCTTTCTGTATCAGACGACGACTCCCTGTTCTGCCCCCCCAGGTCAGACTACTGCAGATAACGAAGGCAGAGGAGCTTTACAGCATCTATAAGCAACACATGTTTGCGGTGATCTGCGAGCACAGGCCATTCAGACTCATTTGCTTGGTTTGGGATTAGCTGGAGCTGGGGAAAAGGGCATGATGGTGTGGCCAAATATCAGGTTGGGAGCCAGACATGGAGTTCACAAGCTTGCTTCAAGGCCAGACAGCTTTTCCTCTTGACTAAGTGGATTTTAGTTCCACGGCCTGGACTGGAAGTTCATTCCAGACTGGCACATAAATAAAAATAAGGAGGGGCTGGATATTAAAAATAATTATGAGGCCAAGTGGAGTAGGAAGAATGTGAGAATCTTTCCTCTCTCCAAAGCAGCACAGGACCAGCTGCAGTCTTGTATCTTTATGGTTCTCTCTATGCTGTGCTTTTATTGCACCAATACTGCAAATATTGTTAGATGGAGCTGGCTGCCACCAGGACCCACCCAGGAAGGACACAGTTGAAAACACCTGTCAGAATACTGATATTTTTAAACAGGGATTAGAGTTAACAACTGACCCATTTATTCTATTTACTCAGCAGCCCTCTATCTTAAGGTCCATTACAAATACCAGCCATATAGGAACGGACAGTATGTCTTATCTTTATGAATACTGGGCTAAATGCAAGGATAGCTGTACTGTGCAAGAAAACAAAAGTGAGATGGATTTCCAGAGCAAAGTTTTACTTAGCTGTTGCCATGTAAGAAAGTTTCAAATTCCAAACGAGTATCATGCTTCTCAGAGCAAACATTTTCCATAACCATGAACAGGTTATCCTGAGTTGTGAATGATAAATGTAAGGTACCTCAGGCCTCATTCTAGCACATACTGCAGTCCAGAAGAGACAAACAGCAAATTCAAGTAATCAATACTTATGAAAAATTAGGTCTATGCCGTGATAAACTGGAAGTAATGAATGCAGACCAAGTCTACAGGCACTTCCCATGGCAGGATCATACCACTCTGGTATATAACCTCACCACTTAACAGGCAGTGAAATGTCACCAGCACAGAATTTATCTTCATCCTTTTCTGCAGGCTCCCCAGATTTTTGCCACAGGAGAATCATAATTTTAGAAGTAGACAGAGGTTAACAGGAGTTAATTTGCCCTCTCCATCCAAATGTTATGAACCTGTGATGTAATGAGGACAAAAGCTCAGTCCTCTATATATTTATACCTGCCATTAGGACTAAGCACAGAGAGACACATGTTGCTCCTGCTTCCAGACGAACACACCGTGGAAATGCCCGAGAAAAATCAACAAATGACTCCAAAGACAAGTCTGAGCAAGACACTACAGCTTCTAAATTCATCACCAAATAATAGGCAAGCCCATCTTCTGCTGCCAACCTGCTTTGCAGTCTGCAAAAAAAACATTACATAATCTCTAAGGGCGGCTTGCTTTAGCAGGACAGGTCTACAGATCTTTATAGGTTTTAGCATAGCTAAAATATTCTAAGGCATTTCAACTTGAATGACTGTGGTCTCAACTTTCCCCTCGTACTGCCCGTCCTGTACTACCACTCTCTCTTTTTTAGAGATTATGTGATTATTCATTAATTCCTTATTCTTACAGCTTTCACTTGCTCTCACTCACGGAACAAAGGTAGCAACAAGACAACAAAAATCTCATTCTCTGCCTACACGTTTTATTAAGAGGGAAAGCTAATACACAAATAACATGACTTGAGCTATGAGAAGAGTTTTCTTTATTAGCAAATGCAGTGCAGCCTCTAATTTAGTGTTTAGCACAGTCACGCCAATATAACAGGAAAACTAGCTGCCCAGACCAGGATCTTTGTAACTGGCTTATACTATACTGAGAAAAAACAATCAACAAAAACCTTTCTGTTAGTCTAGCAGCTGAACACAAGTTCATAAAGAGAGTTCAATTCTATTTTTACATGGTGGATTCCATCCATCTGGAATAACAGGATTAGCAATTCCGTTTCATTATCTTTTCCAGTCAGGTGTTTTCTGCACTTATTTCTAATTAGTACAGTACATCTCTGTCTGGGTTGCAAATGTCTGCAGGAAATGTTTAAGTTCAGTTACACAAACAGCCAAATCTCTTCTTGCCTAGTTGGGGAAAGAAAGACCAACCATATTCATATATTTATCACGTTACAGTTATTTTATAAAGTTTTAAGATGTAAACCCAACAGCTCAGCCCTGCGTGCATGAAAGCACTTTTCCATTTCAGTTTAAAGCCAGCTGCATAGCGAGAGATAGACCCTCAATAACATTCATCTCCTAGATTACAAGTGGGAATATATACTCTCAATATTTTTACTACAGGATTAAACTGCTTTTCTTTTATCTAAGCCTGATTTTCTTCCCTAAACCCATTCCCTCCCCTATCAATGAAATAACCTTTTTAACTCCTTACACTATGCTTGTACTGTCCGTTACTGAGGAACTTCTCTTGCACTGAGCACTAACTGAAGTCTTCAGAAGGATCCAGTTCCTGAAAACATTTAGTGAAAGAGTCGTTCCCATCTCTACCAAGGCTGCTGCATCGCTGTGCTTCTCACTCTCTATTTCACTGAAATCTTGACACCCAAGTAAAGGATAGGAAGCAATTCCAGTCTTAATTCAGAAGCCGGTCGATTCATTCATCCTTTCACCTTTACTTGTCTTACCAAGTTCATGGTCGGTTGCGAAAAGGAGCAAAGATGAAGCTGGCCTTTTCTCATGCCATTCCCACATGCTGAGCTTACTTTCTGAAGTTAGTGCATGCTGAAGACACTGGTCACTAAAACTAGATTTAAGTTTGAAAACTAAGGAGAAAGATTCTCTATTTTAGTCGCACAAAATAAGTATTGCCCTTCCTTTAAGGATAGCACACGCCACATTTCATTCGCCTAGAACTCCCAGTTGCTTCCAAACAGCAACTCAATTTCCAAGATTAGTGAGATAAAAAAATAAAAATTAGGCAAGCTGGTGAACTAAAATGAATTATTTGTTTAGAAAATACTACTTCTTGGTATAGAATCTGTGAAGAATATTTTATTCCACACTGGAAACTTCATTAGCTAGGCTGTTGCCTAACTACTACTCTGAATATAAGCTTGAAAACTTTCTCTCTCTCTGGGAAGATTAAAACTTTACAATGGATTCATATTATTGGAATAGATTGTTTTATCTTCTCATTCATTGGCACAGACCACAGGAAAGATGCTCCAACACTGTGTCACCAATTTCTGGCATTGTGTTTTTCTAGGCTAGCAACTGTACTCAGAAGTCCAACAGTTGAATAATTATCTTTACCAGAGGAAAAAAAATGGCAAACCAATGCAAGGAGTCTACTGATACACTACATTATCATCTTCTATTGCCCCCAGTACCTGATGAAAGTTATTTTGCCTAAACCAGTTCAGTAAGCGGATGCTCTAATTAACACTAACTAGCTTGTTTTTGAACAACCTCCAACACACAAGTACAGCGTGATGCCAGGAAAGTTATATAAAGGCTGAGTCTATCTACACAGTCTCCACTGTGTGTAGACTGGAAACAACCATATATTTTCTAAGATAGTCAGAAATAAGTGGTTGCTGTGACTACAGCAAAATATTAATAAAACGCTGATCTATTTTACAGGTGGAGCCTACCCCATATCTGGGAACATAAGAACTGCCTCTCGATCCGCAAGCACCACCTGGAACATTTCAGTTTCGCAGAAGCCCTACCACATTCCTTTGCACTAGGAAACTACTATCATCTATGCTTTGCACATGGGGAAACTGAGGTATGACAAGGTTAGCGGTCTATTTTTTCTGGAGGGGTGTCAGACACCTATGGCAATCATTGATTTTAGCAGGATTTGCAGGAAGCCCTGCAGGTCCAAAAACAAGCCTAGAAGGAACTTTGTACAAAGGCCTTGAATGAACTGGCACTGTCTCACCACGCAGCGTTCTGGTCAGCCCCTGACACTACTCATTTACATTCATATCATTTACGAGCTAACGCTGCGCTTCAACACAGAGGACACATTTCCAAACAAAGCATTTTCAGATTTTATTTCCCTTGTTTTTTAACCCCTTTCCCCACAAGCCCTGCTTTAGCTGTGGCCTGTACCCTGCACTCTAGCGGGTGTCTCTGTCCTCAGAGCAACCAGGACAACACAGATACCAAGACTCACTGTGCTCCCTCATCCCTTCACAACAGCAAAGGGCGGGGGGGGAACTGCTGACAAGCAACCTCTGGAAGGGAGGAGGCAGCCCTAAGACTAAAGCACTGTTTCCGACTCCCAATTCCTGCTAGCAGGGATTAATTAATAGCCACTAACCTCTTCAAGTGCACAGGAGAAACATGATCCCGTTTAATTCCCATCCACTCCCCGCAGCTCCTTCTTACCCAAGGACGAGCAGCTGGAGCATATCAGCGCCTGCTCTCCCTGCTGCTGCTGCTGCTATCAGTGCAGCAACACCCCCCGGGCCAGGAATCCAATAAGGACACACAGGGGCGGGCTGTAGCCAGCAGCAGAAAGGCTGGTACGGGCACCCACGCTCCCGTAGGAGCCCCCGAGCAAGGAGCACTGCAGAGCGGGGCAAGGTCCTCGTGAGCCTCCGCCCTGCCCCAGCAGCAGGGCTGGTCTCAGGCAAGATGAACCCAGCTGTACCGCCGAGGTGGCTGCACCAGCGTCCTATGCGCCCGCGGGGCTGCGCCTGCAGGCTCCCAGGGGAGCCGGGCGGCCAGCGCCACCCGGGTTACACGGGCTCCCTTACTCAAGATCACATCTGCCTTGACCCACAACGCCACCCTCAGGCCCTGGCTTTTCCTTAGATAGACCCCCTTCCACTAGCCTCCTCGTGCATGTTCACGTCTTATTCACATGTGTCAGGTTCGTTCAGGGCCGGGAAGATAAAATACTGCAAGGCTGGGGCTGTTTTCCCCGTGGTTTGTAGTTCCAGCTGTGAACAGTGTGGATCTAACACGCCATGCTATGCTGTGCCAATTTTGGGCACTTGGCAGCCTACTAGAGCATCCCAAACTGCATCCTGTATTGGGTTACAGTATAGGTAAATCAAATCAAATTCTGCCCTGGTTCATTTCAAATGTAACAGAAATAACTGCTGAAATTGTTTTTTTGATTTTTTTTTTTTTTGAGACAAGTGTATTCAGCTCGGTGTGTTTCTGGCAAACCTTGGTGCTTGGTAAGTGTAAGTAGTAATGGTATAAATAGTAATGTCTTCCTCCCATAAGACTCAGAAAAATCAACCCAACTCTGGATTCCTTAAACTCTGTATTCTGAAATTCTGCAGGATAGGATCATAAGGACATAGGATACACCCTTCCTTTCATCTTTTCCCATTCATTTATTCTGATTAGTAAATCCCCTGGCTCTTCTGCAGCCACGTTTTCTGAGACAGAGCTGTACCCTGGGTAAAACTCCCATGGACTCGAACGGCTTGCTTAAATCAGCACAGCTTTTATACCGACACTAATGCCCTGATGTTTTAAGTGTGTTGCAAGAGGTTTCCAAATTCTCTCCTCCCTCTTTTACTGAATAGCGAGGCAGCTGAAGGGCTGATCCTCAGAGCAGCAGCTCTAATTAACGTGGTTGCACAAGGGCAGAAATGAGGAGCTCCAGAGGATGACGAAGGAATTACAGACTGGCTGAACCAGTAAAAATCTGCAAGTGCAGTAAAGAATGAAGGCCTGTAGCATATATGCATGCTGTTACATAAAGGCGGGCTTGCAGACCAGGAGATAGAGCGTTTAAAGATACACGAGTTCAACATATGGGATTGCTAATGCCTAGCAGATGCCCATATGTTCAGCATAAAGGAATGAATCAATTAGCACGTGATAGGAAGCCATAATATGAAATAATGCATACGGGATTGATCGGAAGCAGCTGTAGCTCCAAGCTTTTGGATTTAGCAACAGTGCTAACACTGGTACAGCCACGTGCTGAAGAGGATCCTGGACCTGCCTGATCTCATAATTAACTTAGAAAAAATACACGACTTTCTACATTTCCAGATGCATCAGCACCCAAAGAAAGGGTGGGAGCAACATGCAGCTGAACAGGAGAGCAGAACTGCCTCTCTCCAGCACAAACACACAGTAGATTTAGCTTAGGTTAAACTGATTGGGTAACTACACGTTTTGGTACTACTACGTTCTGCCTGATCCCCAATATACAGCTCTCAGTGTGCATGTAGTACTGCTGATATATAGATGCCTTTAAGAGTCTGCCCCTCTTTCCATATAGAAATAACATAGAGAGCAACTATAAATAGTGAGTAGCCTTCAAAACCAATAAAACTTGCCCCAGAATTGGATGGGTTCTGTAGAGCTTTCAGCATTGCTAGTAACAAGGATAAGGCTTGAAGGGATAAACAGAGTTGGGAACTGCAGACAAACTTTTGGCACACAATCCTTCTTTGGGTCTGAAATGTATTTCACTTGGAAATCTGTTTTATATAAGTTGAAAACCAACCATCTTTCAGAGAGACTAGCTATATGTGTAAGAGTTAGACCACCTCTGAAGGTAAAGAAAGGATGTTAGTAGTGAGGGAGGAGGATGGAAAGAGGTTACAAAAACAACATATAATTTTGTATACAAAATCAGCCTCTCAATGGGGCTTAACTGCATGAGCATAGGAAGAGCTCCTGTTAGGATTAGCTGCCTCTAGTTCCTTCTAGTTGTGCTGTATTTCTCCTTGTCTATTCTTTGTCATCTTTTCACATCTTTTTGTCTGGCTCATGTCGTGGACATGTCATTTTATGCCCTGTTTCTCCCTACTCTCACCTTCTCCAGTCTCCACAGGCCTTTTAAACCCTAACAAGTATCAGATGTAGGCTATAACCTAGCAATCTCCCACTTTTCCATTTCATTAGTAACAAAAAAGCAATGCAAACTAACATGATCACTCCAAAGATGGCAACTGCTGGAAGCTTTTCAAGGGAGAAAACAGTTGTGTTTGAGAGAACTCAATAAAGCTTATTGTGTTCATTGTGTTTTAGTATTGCACTAAAACACAATAGCACAAACAGTGGTAGCAATCACAAGCCAAAAGCGTAAATGAGCTAGTTGAATAATAAAACAAATTGGCCTCACAAAAAGTACTGAGAAGTGTTTGATTATTGAGAGGTTATTTAACTTCTCTCAGACAGGAAGTTCATACAATAAATATAATGTATAAGGTAGTAAGAAATAGTGGCAGAGCACACTGAAACTGCAACAGCCATCCTATAATTTCAGAAGAATCACCGTGAGCGGGTACTTAGGATCCTGTAATCTAGTGATGTTCACATACACAGTACCAAGTGCCAAAGCCTAAATGCTGATCTCAGTTACAGCCCTAGAAAGCCTCCTAATAAACTCCCAACAGCAACACGAGGTTATGTGGTTCAGTGATGGGGGACAAACCCATCAGGTGAAAAGATAAGCAGAAGGGAGCAGTAATTAAATTGAACATGCCTATCTGCTTATGGAATCAAATCCTCAGATAGGATCTAAAGGTCAAACCCAAATCTTTCCCCACCAGTGAAGAGATACTTGCAGAGGCTACTTTATTTCACTAATTTAATAATATGGGTGGCTTTAATGAAAAAATAGTAAAGTAGCACAATAGAGGAGAAGGTGGGAAGTCTGTGTCCTGAATTATGGTTTCTGCATGTGCAGATATGTGGAAACCCACACTTTGCCCTGAAAGCTGGCCTAAAAATTGCACCTGTCTCCACGCAGCCTTGCAGGGCTCTCTCTGCCGTTAACTCTCTTTGCCAGAAAATATCATATACCCTGCTGCCCGCAGGGGGCACAAGGCACTCGAGAAAAAGCAAATAAACCTGAACATAACAGCGCCCGAACCAGATACTCGCAAGCAGCGCAATCGCCGCACAACATCGCCGCTTTCGACGTGGAAGGACGCGGCGCCGCCAGCGCCCGCTGGCGGCCCCG
>NW_010588164.1:33347-64100 GCF_000705375.1 Tinamus guttatus
CCCCTCCCCCCCCTTTTCTGCGGTCGCGGGGCCGCACAAAATGGCGGCCGCGGGGGAGAGCTGTGGGGGGTGATAGGACACCTGTAAAAGAAGTATTGAAGAAAAGGAGCCGCGGGCGTGTTTAAAATAATAATAATAATAATAAAAAAACCCACCCAAATTAAAAAAGCAATAGCGGTGCAGATGTTAGTGAGATAGCCTGGGTGCGGAGCAGCTGCGCAACCAGGTGCCCCTGGTCCCCGCAATGCAAACAGGCATATATCTGGAGTAAGAGGAGGGAATGCAGTAATTACATATGCATCACCAAAAGTACAATATATATGGTAATTTTGTATTTAAATACAGCTCTTTTTTTTTTTTTTTTAAGAAATGGGAAATAAGGCAGATTCACCTAGTAGGCTGTAAACACAACCTGATAAGCCGAAAATGCTTGAGCAATTTAAAACAAGCCCAGGGCTGAACTTCACCACTTAATATATATATTTATACACACACATATATACATATATATATGCTGCCCAGGGACTGTGTCCTTCAGCCAAGAGGGGGAAGACCCTACCTAGCCCACAGAAGGATGAAAACCACACCAGTTCCCATGCTGGAGTAAACTGCTGGCAGAAGCACAGCTGGCCGGATTTGAAGAAACAGGGTTGATTTAAAGCCAGAGTCTCTCTCGCACACCTACTGAGAAACCGAAGGTTGGATTTGCCTTGTCACTTAAGTATGGTTTGAGAAGTGATTGACGCTCCTAAAGCATGTATTTTTAATTGTCATTCTGATGCTATAAGGAGGAAAAAAAAGCTATTTCTCTCCTCCTGAAAAAAAATCTCCAGTTTAAGATCAACCTTGTCACTAAAACAGACTAGTTTTCCCCTTCCCTTTTTTACTGTAGATTTTATGATTTTTAAGGACTTTATATCGATGCATCTCCATACTCTTAGGTACTGCATTCGTTTCTTCTTACTGAGCTACATGGGAAACCTGATCTGACTTGAAACTATCCCACCAAACTCTTGCTTTTAACTCATGCCAGTTTACTTTTGGCTCGTTTACATGAACTCTTAATGTGCCACAAGCACGTGTGAGCAAGGGGGATAAGAGTAGGTTGGGTTGCCAGTTTTTGATGAGTATTGAGACGTAAACATGACTCTCAGGCCTGCTTCAGAGGTTGGAGTAGTACCAGACTGTCACAGCAAGATGGCCCTATTCCACTGCCCTATTCCAGTGCCACATGGTATCAGATTAAGAATCCACTGTTGTATTTTTAAAAGTTGATTGTTCGTTGTATTGCAGCTTGCAAACATGACCTATCTGCAGCTACCTTCCACCATGGGGGAGGAAAAAGAGGTAATAGCACCTCCTCGACAGAAATTTGGGCATTAATGCCGCGTTAAGCTGCCTCTCAGCCTTTGTGTTTGATTCTATACTTTGACTCACAAATTTGAGCAGTAAACTGAAGCTTCATTTCACACCACAGCCTAAATAAAAGATTTTTGCACTTCAATGTGGGTTTGTGCAGAAAAGACAGACACGTGCATGTTGATAACAGCATACTGTATTTTTGACAGCCTTCCTAGTTAAGACTTGAAAGGAATTGCGAGTCCTCAGGATAACTTTTCTTTGCACTTTTCATGTTGTGCATAGACTTCAGTGTGGCTGATTTGGGATATTTTGGCCTCTTAAAAATTGTTGCTTTGCTAGTTTGAAATAACATAATTTGTTAATTTACTTCTCCTAAGGAAGAAAGGATTCTCCTCAAGAAGGAGGTGAAAAGGTTAAACTTAACTAAAGTGTCATTTTTTTGTTAGATGAGCTTGAATTTGGACTCTTGTAAATCGAATGAAAAAACATGGAGAATGGAGATAAGGAGCTTTAGTGATTAGAATTTAAATAAAACCCAAGCCCTCCATTACTATCTTAAAGCTTTTTCTAAGTAGCACTTTGCAGCTACAGTTCTGTAATTAATGAAGTGTGCATGGATTACTGCTGCACATACTTCTCTTCAAAGCTGGATATTCCCTAGAAGTGAGCATCTCTGCATGTCTGTTGAAGTGTACTTTTTTGGACCATTTTTCTCATACAAGTTTCTGGTTTTCATCTCAATGCTAGAGTAGTAAAAAATAAAATACATCCTTAGCCCTGTATTAAGACAAAGGAAGAGGAAGAATAATGCTGGGGTTTTCACTGGACTTAACATACTACAACTAAGTGGTGTTGCTCACCCAAAGGGGAAATCTGCCGGACTGGCCTTGGAGCAGCTCTGAGGATGATGTGATGGGAAACCTAGTTGTGGTTGTTCTGAGAATTATGATTGATCTTGAGATGCAGGTTTGGGGGCTACATCAGCTCTAGCGTAGTTCTGTGCAGAGACACTTTACCGCTTCTCTGAGTCTTGACTGAAGTGCCACAAAAGCAGAAGTCAGCAACGGATGTGCACGAACACTTGATGTCGAGATGCTTCCATATTCAGTGGATAAGAAGTTTGGGTGGATTTTTCTTTTTGTCCATAGCTCTGTTAGTGACTAGGCTGAGAACTTAAGAGTGCGATTTTGTATAGCTGAGAAGGTTGTAAAGAAAGGCTGTATTGTTTCTTAGTTTCTCTAAGTAAGCGGCAGTTACATGACTGTCAAACTAGTGTGGGAGGTAACCTCTTGAAGATGCAGACTTACTCTTTCTGTTCAGTATATCATAAGGAATAGAAACAATTTGAGAGCATTCTTCAGAAAAGCCATCTGATATGCCAGAACTTGGAACTTTACTAACTGGTTGTGCTGTGTAAATTCCGTGTTAGGTCTTTGGGTTTCCCCATCGTGAACCGCTTGAAAAGCATCACTGGCTACTTAGCGCTGACATTTGCTTTTAGAAGCGCTTCAGGCATGCATGCTGGTATTAAGAGTGTCTTTGGTTATGTGATAAAATACTTTAATGTGGTGGAGTGGGGGTTAGTCTTTTGTTTAAGAACTGCACAGCAGTAGCTTGTTGTATTTAAATCCCCCTCCTGCAGGGCAGGGTAATTTGTTCCTCTTGCTATTACATATTTACATTAAATGGTTGTACAGCTACCACAAGCAAACATTATATACACAGTCCCTGTTTCTGGAGCTGTCTCTTATAAAATGGTTTCAGATTATACTGCATAAGCTCAATACATAGCAGATTGGGGGCAGGGGAAGGGAGGGAATGAAAATCAAGTTGTTCCTGCTGTTAACTTAAGCACTAAAATAAAGACAGTAAGTACAGTCATCTTTTGCCTAGGAGTGTGTTCTGCCGTCATGTTATTAGACCCCTCATAGATCCAACTGGGAGACATGTGAACAGGAAATGTTTTCCTTTTTCATATCTATAGCTGTATCTGCTTTGAAGAAAGGCTTCTTAAGCGTCTCCCATTATTAACTAACAAAGAGATAGGGATCTTCCACATCCCTCTGTGCCGCACTCCAGATGCAGATTAACTTCGTTAATGCCAGCAGTAGTTTCCCTGTCTGTCTGACAAGTGTTGGTCTATATTCCAGCACTATTGTAGATGCTCACTTTGATGATGTTGAATGAGTTAGAGCCAAGAATGTGCTTTTGAAACGGATCATCTCTATGGATGGTGCTTTGGCATGAGGTTCCTGCAGCAGGACCTCATGCCAGGACTCCTGCACTTCAGGAGCAGGCCAAATGCCCACCAGCTTCAAGTGGGTGCTGTAAGACTAGGCAAGAGCTAGTCCTGAGTCACTGCACCCTCCCAAAACCCACATTGTGGGACCAGAGCCTTCAGCATCACATGTTTTGGTTTACAGATCTGCACTATTTGCTGCTGTAGGTAAAACAGTTATAACTATGAAAGAGATCAGTCTGACTTTCCAACACTTAGACATGGATCTACTAGGGCTCTGTCAGAACAGAGTCCCATAGGGAAAGGGAACACCCTCAAGGAATTTCAATCCAGTGAAAGTCTAACAGAGTCCCAAAGAGGACTTCATGGATTTTCCAGCTTTTCATGTTTTCCAGGCTTTTAGTGGTCCACAAGAATTTCTAGCATTTCTCATATAATGTTGTAGAAAACCACAACTGAGGGAGTAAACAAGGGTTAGTTGCTTATACAGAGCTCTAGACTGCTTGAGAAGAGGGACATATTTGGACAATATTAATTTTAACGTAACATGCAAAATGATTCATCTGTTGATGGGGTAATGTGTGCAGGGTTTTTAACACTTGGGAGACAACACTAAGGAATGCAGAGACGTCTGTATATACAATTTGTATATTGAGTACAAATGCTTTGTAAGAGCTACCTGTCCTCGTTGTAGGTGCCCAGGCCTGGGCACATAACAGGGAGCCAGATTAGCAGTAAAGTAGGGACTGATGCCTTGCTTGTGGCATAAGAGTGAAGTATGAAGACAGTGCTAGCAATAAAATAA
This sequence comes from Tinamus guttatus, assembly GCF_000705375.1. The sequence continues at coordinate 37,754 of NW_010588164.1, forward strand.
GCACACAACTATTTTTTGTTGTTGTTGTTCAAGATTAAGATTAAAAAGAGAACTGCGGGAGTTGACTCTGGAAAGCATGCTAGATAAGACCGATAAGGACTGAGGAAGCATGTTTAGAGGCAATTCAGTTGATCTCCACAGAGGTGTTTTTGGAGATTTCAGCTGGGCTCAGTCATTTGGCCTGCCAGAAGAAAAAAGCATGAACCAGTGGGTGAAAACTAGACCTGGAAACAGGTGAAATTCAAAAATAAGTTACATGTTTTCATGTTGAGGAGAACAAGTCATGGAACAGCTTACTTAGCAGTGCAGTGGTTTTGTTTGAAACCTTAAAATTAGGAATGGGCATTGTCTTAAAAATCCTTTGGGTCTTGACAGCTGAACACAGACATCGCTAAGGAAAGTTCTTTGACTTACATACATAATGATCTCATTTTCTGTTGGCCTCTCCCCAAAATTAGATTGCTCCAAAACTTACAGTAAGCATCTCTTCAGAGGCCTTCCCTGAAAGTAGTCTTGCCAAGCAGTCAACAAAGTCATTTTTCCTTTATACTGTCCGTCCATCATTAGCCCCAGCCATAATAAAAGGGAGACTGCAAAGAAACCTTTGCTTAATGGGGCTACTGATCCAGCAAGTATAGAAGTTATTAATGAGCATTCAGGGGAAAAAGACACAGGATCTCTGCTTAAATAGTGACATGACACTCTTTGCCCATGACTTACGATATCAGGCATTTAATCTGCAGTCAAAAAAATTAGGATTAAATTTTTGCTGTGTCCCTTTTCTGTTGTTATTTTTTTTCCTTTGGATTCTGAGAGCTTCAACATGATTTAGGTCATACGCCAAGCCATTTTGGCTACTAAGTTTAAGTGGATGATGTTTATTCCACTAGAACTAGAAATCAACTGTCAACACTTACAGCTACCGTATGAGTTCCTGGAAGAAGCCTGAGAAATTCTTCTGTTATGGAGAAAACAGAGAGCTGCATACAACTTAGGAGGACTGTGGCTGTCTAAGGGTAATCCTGGCATCCAAGAGCATTACCACTCTGGCTTCTACCTGGGATGTGTATTAGTGTCCATAAATCAACAAGCATTAAGAGAGAAAACCAAAAGCCAGCCTGCTCCAGAGCCTGCAGTCCATTTACAAAGGCTATTAGGAACTTTTCAGCTCTATTATATATGTGAATAACCTTAGGGTTTTTTTTTTTTAATCGCTACACTCGATCTAGGCAACAGTGCAGATACACTACCACCTTAACAGAAGTGCTGGTGTGTTGCAGTACAGCGTTTCTAAACACTGCATAGCTAGGAAGTCTGCCTTAAGGGATCATATACGATAAATAGTACCTCTAAAATTCCCTGCGCAGTACAGGGTAAGCTGAGAGGTGCCCAACAGAAACTGGCACAGATCACTTGGGAAGAAACAAATAATAGTTTACCAAGCATCCCATTTACACCAAATAACAGGCTTCAGTCCTATGGAGAGGAGAGAAGAAGAACAAAAATCAAATACTAGTATCCTAACACATTTTTAAACAGTCTCCTACCTAACATATCTGTAGACTCCAGCTGTAGAATGACCCTTCCCAGCCCTGGAAGCTCTCAGATGCCCAGTTTTGGTTCTTGCCTCCCCTCATCTGCTGCTTTTATCACTTTTCTCCTTGGAGCCTCCCAGGTGAAGGCTTCCCTTTGGAAAGTGTGCTCTTTCTCAGGAGTATTGAGTGGCATGCTGCCCCCAGTCTTTCCCCTGCTGGGTAGAGACCATGAATCCTGAAATACAAATGTTCCAGTTTTTGCATGACTGAAAATGGATTGTCTGAATTTACATATATATTTCTTCTCCAGTTGGAAGTTAATTATAAGTTCCACAGGCTTCTGAGTAAATGATTGGAAATCTAGGGGTGTATAAGGGTTACAATTCCTGTTAAACACAGGATTTTTTTCCCTCTTTCATTACAAAATCTACAATGATTTATTCTTGCATTTAATTAAAGTTTTGCTATGACCTTAGGTAGGAGGTTGTTCAGATCCCAAATTCATTAAAACAATGGAAAGATTTACTCCAAATGTGGGATGTGGTAGAAGGATGGCTAGAAACTGAGCACTCCTTTTTGTATGACAAACATGCCCTGACTTGTTAAGGTCGTTCCTAAACCTAAACTGTGAGCAAGGAACCATGCACAGTTACAAACCTGTGTATGGGATGCTGGAGACATCTCTTGGAAATCATGAGCAAGGCTAATGGTAATCTTGACCTCAGTGGAGTTGGTGAAGTATTTTCTATGTCCTTGAATGAGGCCAGGATTTTACGATAGGCTCTTACTCGGCAGGAGTTAATATAGGCTGCACAGTAAATGCCACTGAAAATTTTTAGCCAACCCTTCAACCCCCCATTTTCCCTTTTCCTTTATGATAATTAAGTTTTAAAACGCTTTCCTCAACCTTCATCATCTCCTTTCCCCTTTTTATATGAGAAACTGAATAATTATCGCTCCAGCATTCTGCTTGGGCAACACCGTTGGCACCGCTTTTACACTGTATTAATCATAATGTACAGTAATACGATGCCTTCCATCAGAATTTCAAAGCATTTAACAAATATTAATTAAGTATTGCGTCTCTGTGAGGTATGTGAGTAATTGATTTTATAAGCTAACACCATATAAAGGAGAGAGAAGGGTGGATTCTCACATGAGTCCATAGCTTTATGTTAGTTTACAGTTACTTTCTTCACAGGTGTCTAGACTCAAAAGTAAGTTCCTAACGCGGCTTTGGTAGTGGCCGCAGCAGCAGGAACAGTTTGTGAAGTTTCACTGCAAGATGGCTCTCACCTTCCTGTTGAGTGAAAGCACGTCCTTTCACTTGTGTTATAAAATGAAGTTATGGTCAGCAGAGGGTGGGCAGAGAAGGTAAGAGGAGTGTCTGAAACCTCAGCTCCAGCCCTGCCTACAGCTCTGTCCATGTTCCTGGACTTCTCTTGTGCCGTAGTTGCTTTTATACAGGTAGGGAAGGACTTCCAGGATGACGCGTGCTGCCTCGTCCCAGACACGTTTACTCTTTCTGCCTCAAATTCACATTTAGGCAGATTTTTGCAGACTTCCTAAATTTGTCTAGGATTTCTGTATGTCTGAGAGCTTTAGGGAGCAGATTCCTCTAAACTAGTTGCTGCGTGTCTGGAAGCTGGAGATGAGTGTGCCCAGTAATATATAGCAAGTACAAAACTCTCCGGAAATGGCAGGTTCACTCTGAACGTACTGTGCATCTGCTGTGATGCTGTGCTGTCAGTGGAGTGCTTTAAGGAAGGAATTACACTGCTGTTTGCCTTCAGATTATATATGCACATACGGGTTCCTAGCCATGCTGCAGGCATGCACACACACTTCTGCCCAGGCAATCCTCCACAGACGTATGAGATTCCTACCTCTCCAGATTGCCCTCTGCCATGCGCCCCCCTCCTGAAACACCATGGACCAGGACCTGCTCTTGTTCCACTTCTCCTGTCTGCTTCCTCTTCCCATCCTGTGGCATGTCCTTGTGTCAGGACTGTGCTTCCCCGAAATGCACAGAGGCAATTTCGCCGTTCGTCACCAACAGAGGTGGCAGTTGCTGATGCTGCTCCTTGCTAGCTCGTTGTGCTCTTGGTCATCCTGCTTACCTTGCACCGGTTCTGGGATTCGTTAGATCCCTCCATTAGCCCTCCATTTAACCAAATAGTCTGGAAAAAAATAGCAGAAAGGCAGATTGTTTTCTACTGGAATAGCGAGATAAATCAGCTCTCAAAATGGTAAATGCTAAAGGTAAATAATCTGAGGAGCACCTGGATTGCTGCAAGTGGGGGAAGTTTGCAGAGAGAGAGGGACTTGTCCTCTCAATGGGGCAGCAGCGACTTGCTACCTGAGCTCGGCTGCCGCAGCAGTTTGACTCCTTTCTTTTGCAGAAGAGAGGCCCTGTTTTGCCTCTCTCTGCCGTGTCCTTTTCAGCTTTGTCATTCCTTTGAGGAGGTTCCCGGTTCTCTCCATACCTCCACAGAATAATTCTATATCTTTTTAGGGTTATTGGGGATTTTTTATATCGTGGTCTTATGGGCAGTTATGTAAGAAATATCTTTAATATACTTCTATGGCTTAAAACCAGTTGGGTTTTTCTTTTGTTTTTTTTCTTTGCTCAGCCGTTCCCGTAGTGGATGCCAAGAAACATTGCTACTGTGATGCTCAGAAACCGTCCTGCTTTTTAAACCTACCTATTCTGATAGTAAGATATCCACAAGAGAAGCTTCGAATCCTGTCCGTTCCCAACTTCGAAGTGTTACGGGTTTCTAAATTGGACTTAAGGCTGAATACAGCTCCCATATCTTGTGGAATCTCTACTTCCAAATTACACAGAAATTTGAGAGGCTTCTTATGACTGCCTCAGAGAGCATCAAGCACGTGATATCTTCTCTCCAATCCTCTGCAAAACTGTATATATATAAAAAAAGACAACAGTTTTTTTTTTCTAACTCCATAACAGATCTGAGCTAGAGCAGAAAATCAAAACATGATCAAATGCTGATTATTCCTGCAGTATCGTTTGAGAATTCACAGAATCACAGAAGGGTTGAGGTTGGAAGGGCCCTCTAGAGCTCATCTAGTCCAACCCCCCTGCTCCAGCAGGTACACCTAGAGCACGTGGCACAGGGTGGCATCCAGGCGAGTTGTGAGAATCTCCGAGAAAGGAGCCTCCACAGCCTCTCTGGGCAGCCTGTTCCAGGGCTCTGTCACCCTCAGAGCAAAGAAGATCCCAGCGGCTGAGAGCCTCCTGGTCTCTCACACAGTTTGCCGTGAGCTTGGGTAGGGTGGGAAGCGTCACTGCGCACTGTCATCAGCATTGGAGGCCATCGCTTAGAGTCAGCATCCCCGGAGAAAATAATTTGTGGTAAAACGCTGTGCAGCTTTCAGCAGTCATGCTCGGTGGGTGCATGCTGAAGCAAGGTGTCGGTGGGTGGTTAAATATGCTCGGATTAGCAGTTTGGGATGTCCATCTGCTTTGGTGTCAGAAAGTGAAGGTCTAAGTGTATGTATTTTTATATATACTTCAAACTCTAGACATCCCCTTTCATATTCAGTACAGGAAAGAGAGGCCGTCCTTTCCTGAAGAAGGAAAGAAAACCCTTTGTGTCTGTTCTTACATTCATCCTTTAGGAGTCTCTCTAAAGACCTACATCTGAACTGGAGAGTGCAAAACATTTCCTTACCAGCTTTGCACTTACAGAAAACAGATTTCCTCACCTCGAGCTCAGGCAAACCCTGGGTGTAAGAGGCTAATGGGGCAGGTTCCCGCTCAGGTTTGTCCCTGGTGGTGCTGGGGCAGTGGCAGCGCCTCAGTAGTGAGTACGAGTGAAAGTGCGTGAGCCGCTCGCCTCGGGCGCCGTGGTGTAACGCGCCTGTGCGCAGCTAATCCGCCTTGTGCCTTGCTGACCCTAACCTGCTTAGTCTTGCGTGAAGTGTATTCCCTGTCTTTTTGTGAGCCTGATCCAAAGCCTATGGAAGCCAGTGGAAAGAGGCTATTTTTTTTTTTTTTTTTTTCAGTACCTTTGGAGCAAACGCTGTGTGAGCAGCTGGTCTAGTATTGAGTCTTCTAGTTGAAAGACAAGGAAAATAAGCAGCACCAAACCACACCGGACTCATCACTTTATTTAAGATATAAATGAAAGTAATGTGAAACTTGTAAAAACCAGACTGGACAAAACACTCCGAAACATGCTTCAGAGAGTGGTCTAGTGCTAGTGGGGGAATAGGTTAGATATTTAATAATTTCTTTTCCATAGCTTTTAGTTTTCCACATATTCTCTAATGTAACAGTGCTTTTTTTTCCCCCATAGGCAAATAGCTGCCAGGCAGCAGCAATGGAATAAGAACATATGTAGCGTTTGCTTTTATCTCACATTACAAAAGCAGTATGAATACCTTCCAAGTGTAAAATTACAGGTGTCAAATCATTTGGTACTTTAGGTGCTGTGCCAGAAAAGTAATCCAGTAAAAATGCCATGTCCTGTCAGAGGGCTGTGTTTGGTGCTGTTACTCCCTACTTGCTTGGCTCCAGCAGGGGAGGATTGTGAGTGACAAGTCTAAGAGCAGCAAGAAACCTGTCTGGAATTGCTCAGAGCATGGGCAGAGAGGCAGATGGACGGCGCATGGACCGGAGGGCCCGATGTTACAACCTGCCTGGTGTGCTCCACAGCTGGTTTGAGCTTCAAGATGCTGCTAAGCAAAAATTTTAATTGTTATCCACACCAGAAAAGCTGGGTCTGGAGAAAAGCTTTTTAGTAGAATATTTCCCTAAAGAGGGCAGCAGAACCACTGCCTTTAGTGCTTCCTTTGAGCCCCTACAGCTGCAAGGAAACCTAGACAGAGGCACGGCCTGGTTTGCTGAACTGGAGCGTGCTGCTTCTCACAGCGTGGACGCTAAGAGGCTTGTTAAAGGACACAGCAGCCAGCAAGTGAATCTTTAATCCTTGGAAAATCCTTTAAGTTTATATCAGTATAAAGCAGTTCATGTAAAAAAGGGAACTTTTACTCATTGTTTCACGTGTGTTTCCAGATCAGATGTATTTGCTTTTATGCTGGTGATCATCACAATGCGTTTTACTTGTCATTTTTGGAGTGAATTTTGGCTGCATTGATAGACACCCCTAAACCTAGCTCTCTTCCTCTACTTTCTTGAAAAACATGGCAGTCATATTCATTCTTCACCGTGGTATTTTAAATACTTGGTACCTAGAGTGTGGCAGGCTACCTTCTATATGAAAGAATATCAGGCTAAATCCTGATGTTAGGAGCCTGCAGTGTGTTAAAACCTCAGAAACTATGGGGCCATGTAATGCCCTGCAGCTTGCTTGTCCTGACTGAGATATGAATAAGGGGTTAATAGTCACATTGGTTAATACCCAGGGAAAAAAAAAAAAGGCATCCTTTTAATTTGGTTGCTCTTTTTTATTTGTAAGGCACATGACCTCACCATATGCAAATTTCCCATGCTGAAATGAGTAAGCCCCCTTTAGCTTCCTTTTTCATGTGAGCTTCTTTTCTGTTCTTGTTTCTTTTCTTCCCTGCAGAAAGGCAGGGTACCGAAAGCCAGAACAAGCAAGGAAGGGTCAGTGAGTTCCCCATGCTGCAGCTGGGCCCAGGCCCGCTGTAGCAGGTGGAGGGCTGCGTATAGCGTGCCTGGGTGCGCTGCCAGGTGAGCTGTTTGTTCGATAGTTAGCTCCAGTTAACTAACATGTCTATTCATTCTCAAATAAGCACCCCGGCAGGGTTTGCTTCGAGGCAAATACTTGCTCTGCTACCGTCCTCCTCTCCTGGCTCAGCTGACTGCCATCCCCTGTGCAAGGGCCCAAGTTTTTTAGCCTCTGTAGTCAGGCGAGTTAATTGCCGCTCGTTTTGTGCGCTCTTCTGCATGACCGAGAGCTTTCATGTCTTTTCCACAGGGCAGAGGAGGAAGCGTCGCCTGCGTGAAGGGCCCATTTCTCAGGCAATATGTGATTAAGAGTTGCCAAGAAGTGGCTGGCTGGGATGTGCGGCAGGCAGTAGGGAGCAGGGGAAGAAACTCGGAGAAGCCTAAAGCCATTTGTGTAGCAATGAGCCGTCCTCATCTCCGGCTTCTGGTTTGGGCTGGACTCGCTGGGTGTGGTTGCGGTAGTAATAGAGGAGTATCTATTATTGCTCAGCTTTCATATCGCTCCAAGAAAACCAGATTTCTCTCCCAGGCCAAAAATGTAGCCCCCATCAAAGTGGATATTCAAATACAGTGATTTTAGAGGTTATGGCCTGCAATAGCAAGAACAGCAGCAGAGATCACGTACTTTCACCATCGCTAATCTCTTTTTTTTTTCCTTGATTTTTTCTTAAATTTATTTTCAGCTAAATAAACTATAGCAAAGAGCCTTTCACTGTGTGCTAAGATATTCTCAAGGACTCTTGTTTCCAAGGGTGACTTTAGTGGGGGCAGCAATGCAGTCTCCGAACAGAGTTCTTACGTGTCCCAGTTACAGATTTACTTCCCGCGCTGCTGACAGCTTGATTTGTGAAAGAAAAAAGGACAAAATACCAAAACAAAAACAAAACTCAACCCACAGCCGGCGCAAGAGAGAAAAAACACAGACTTGTTGTGCCACAGCGGAAGAATGTCAACCAGAAATAACATTTCAAAGGAAGAGAACTAGTCTTCATGTACATGATAAAAATCCTTTTACAAGAATAAGTCACATAGTTGTAACTATTTTTATACTTTATAAGTTTCCTGTTTTATACCTGTGGGATATGTCTGTGCAGCTAGCTGGAGGCCAATTTTAACCTTGTACTATTGAAATCTCTTGACCTGTGGCTTGGTACAGAGCTGGCCATTGTTTACATTTTTCCTGCTTTGAAATAAGGGATATCTGGGAAACCTCAAAAAAAAAAAAATCACATAGCTGATTATAACTGGTTGTGTTTTACTTAGCTGCCTGCTTCTGCAGCAAAGTAACCAAACATTGCGAGGGGAAGGTTGCTTAATTGAGCAGATGTCAAAAACTCACCGTGATGCCCTTATGCCAAACCTGACAGGGACTAGGGGGAACATTAAATGCACGTGTCACTCTGGAGCTGTTTCATTCTGGCTTGAGCCTAAGCAGCAGCTGTGGGGAGCGCAGGCAGGAGTGGGGTGCTCCGTTGGTGAACAAAAAGTTTTTATTTCTGAAGCAAAGTCTCATGGCAAAGCACTGCGGGACTCATGATTCATAAAGCTGGTTAAGTGCTAAAGGGAGCTGTGTCTTGATTTGCCTCTTATAAAAGCACGGGTTTGCTTATAAACGCACTCTTCAGAGTCACAGTCCAGCACATTCCTCAAAGAGGAGTTCACGGCTTCATCTGAGCCCGAACCCCCAACAGCTACTGCATCCAGCACTTCCATGGTAGATGGGGTAGCTGCCTCCCAGCCACTGAGTTAATGACCATTACATGGAGAAAAAAAATAGGATGGTCCAGAAAAGAGGGGTAAAGCAAATGGCTGATCACTGCCACTGATGAAACAAACTTTCTGTAAGTGTGCTCTCAAATTATTCTGAGTAAGTAGTCCTCCCTTTCCTTAAAATGGGGAACTTCTACTCTAAGTTTGGTTTTGTGAGGAAAATTGTATTCTCTGTTATGCCACGGAGCAGATCAAGCTTGTTTTTATCTTGCTGCTTGCGTTTTGGGCAGGAGGAGCTGGGGCCTGCAAGAGAACAGGCTGGAGCCAAGGGCAGCACCCACAGCAATCAAGCAGGATGTGGCCACCAAAATGGTTATGCTGTAAGATAAATGCTACAGAATAAAAGCCATACAAAAACATTTAAGTAGTTAGTGGTAAAAAAGTAAGTGGTACAGGTGAGCAGATGTGTTTTGGTAAGGATTAAGGGCAACGTGGAGGAACTGACTTGCCAGAAATACTGAGGAAACATTGGTACACAGTGCACAACTTTTCTAAAATCAAATACACAGTTTTGGGGATGTAACATCTATTATATGGTGAGTGTAGGAATCTGCCTTCCCCAGTATAGTAAGGATCCTGTTCTTTCGATAGCTTATCCTGTTCCCTTATGAGGATGCATGAGAAATGCTTTCTTTTCTTAGCATGCCTCTATATGCATGCATGTTTATATATGTATGCGTGTGTGTATCCCATTAGTAACAGTGAGCATTAAGTGTATATATACATCAGGGCTGGAGTAGGCTGTAAAATTTCCTTGCCATCTGCACAAAGATCAGACCAGCTTTAAAATAATACTCAGATGTTTAGGAAAGCTAAACTGAATGGTGCTGATGAAGTCTCTGTGTGAGGCAAAAAAATCATTTCTCAACTGGAAAGCTTTTCTGAAAATAAGGAGATTCAAGATTCTAGTGACAGATTTTCTCTGCTCCAAATGCACGATCCAGGGTTTCTGGTGTGTAGGAACTTTGTTCAAGCATCACATAGGTTTAGCATGACAAAAGTTACGGTATGACAAAACGTTTTCATACTGAGCCCTAATTCACAAGAGGATTTCTTACCCTCCACAGAGGAAAGCTACTTGTCACCGTGGGCCAACGCTGCAGAGAGACGAATTCAGCAGCAGCCGCTGCCTGGCCAGAAGCTCTGCCCACCCCTGAGAAGCACGGGGCAACAGCAAGAGCACGAGCAGCGGTAGGATGGCACATCTGTAGATGGAAGGATACAAATTTGATTACAGTCTTTCTTATGCTGTTACTTAAGTTCAGCCAATCGAATTTACGTTGAGCAAAATCCAGAGCCTGCTGGAGCCTGTGGGAGTTTTGCCATCAGCTTCCCTAGGGGGATGGGATTTTGCTCGTTGTTTGAATTAGTAGTATCTTCACAGGAGCATATGGGAACAAATGCAGAGGTTCTGCAGTGGGGGAACCAGTAATCAGCTTTATGCATTTACTTTGTTACACAGGTAAAAGCTTAGACAGCAAAACCCATCTGCCAGGCCTCTGACACATCTGTAAAACCATGTTAGAGTCAGAGCATTCTTTCTTATTTTATTTATAGCTCTGGCTGCCTGAATGAGTGCATCTGGAGCTCAGATGCCTTATGCCCTTTTTATAAATTAGTTAACTTGATAAACTGCATACTCTGTCAGATCTTTGCTGTGGAAATGCCAGGCTCTTCAGCTGAGGTGCTTTTGTGTGTGCGTATGTTTTCTTACGTGAAAAAGCTGTTGAACTTTATGCATAAACACTGTTTTCTGTCTCTTTTTTTCCTCCCTCTTTTGTTACGGGCTGTGAGCTAGCATTGAATATTCAGGGAAAGCTCCCCAGAGAGATTAGGGACATGGACAGATTTTAAGCAGGGCCTTAATGCATGGACACGAAAGGACAAACATTCTAGTGGGAATACTAACGCAAATGCCTTGCTTTTGGGTCAAAATACAATAAACAGCTGCTTACATGCTAAGGATTCTTTTAAAATCCATAGAGAAAGGATGTTATAAGATATATATATAGAGAGAGATTTTCTGTTTCCTCAGTGTAGTAGCCAAAAATAATACTTTGCCTTAAAACATACAACAGTATCAAGTGTCAGTGCTAGAAAGAAGAACGTCTATTTTTCACATTCTGCAGGGTTGATAATTCCAGATGCTCCTGGGACTTATTTCAGATAGCTGACAGACAGTAGTCCATGTATTTCCCGTTGCACTATAGGAACTCTTGAGTGAACTGCTGCTCTCTTCAGTTAATCTGATGTTAATTGTACAGTTGCAGAAAACTTGTGCAGAAAATTGTATTGCTCTTTCAAGAAACCTGTTGCGCAGAAAAATGGTAACAATATATGTATTTTGTGTATATATAATATATATATATTTTGGCCAGCTGCTCAGTGACTAAAGTCAGTGGGAGAAACAAGAGATGGAGAGTTCTGTAAAAGCTGACATCCTAGATCGTTCACCATTTCCAAACTGTGTTACATAATCAGCAGCAATATCAACGGCACAACACTGCTTTAATCACCACGCAGTTGGTATTTATTATTAAGGCATATATGCATATTAAAGGCATGTTTGACAGGTTAAAAAAATGTAATGAAAGTTAGAAAAAGTGCTTCATGTTTCCTCCAGTTGCTGAAATAAATATACTGCTGTATTGCTCCCTTATGGCACCCTAATCCTAGCTCCTCCTCACTGCTGTGTCCCAGACTCTAAAGTGAAATATCATATGCAATATGTAACAGCAGCTTTTGTAAATACTTGCATCATTTAAGTTCCCATTGTGGACCACATTGCATTACTAGTGCATTTTGAGTGGCCCATTAATCCCAGGAATATGCCTCTATTACCAGCATCTTATGTTAGAATAATCCCTAAAAAAAAAGCTGTCCATCAGCTGAGGCCCTTGTCTTTCGGTGCTGCATGTTGGCAGCTGCTGCAAGCGGGAGGCAGATTCAGACTCCCTGGATCCAGAAGCACCAAAACGTCTTGGGCTTAACCTCGGTTTGGTGCAGATGAAATGCTCTGCGGTGAGGAAGGGGCCAGCGCTGTCCCCCACACTGCAATGTTTCCTAGTCACCTCCTTTCTGGCTCTTCCCAGTCTGCTCCTTTTGGCCTCTTTGAGCTTTCTACCAGTGGAGACATCTCTCTCCAACCTTACCGCCTTTCCTGGTCTGCTGCTCCTAACCATGCCCTTTAAACTGGCCCTTGGAGACATGTTCTCGGTGTCCCTGAAGGTTGTCGCCAAGGTTATTCTGACGCCCGGCGTCGTGGACGTTTCGTTCTCCACATCCTGTTTGCTGCCTAGGAGGCTCCCGTCCTGCCACTTGAACGTGTAGGTTGGGCCGCAGTTGCCGCTTGCTGAATGTGTAATTTAGGATTCTTTGGGGCTGAGATGGCCTCTCTAACCTTGGGCTTGCTCTCGGGGATGTCTGTGGTGTAACCCACACTCAACAGCTTGTGGCTGGGATTTTAAAGAGAACAGTTCCCTCTGAGAGTACGACTGCCGCTGGCAGCGCTGCAAGATGTCTGCGCTAATCCGGGGCCGCTAAACCTAGCCTGGCAGCAGGAGCAGGCAGACTCGTCTCCACTGGTGGCCATGAGGGTCCCCCTACATGCTCCTTCCCGTGAGGGTCTCCCCATGCTCTTCCCACTCTGTGCTCTGCAGCGCTCGGCTCTTTTGCAGAGCTGCTTGGTGAGGAAGTGATGCCGCGGGGCAGCACGGGTTAGCAACAGTGCTCACCTTTGCAAGGTGAGCTGTGCAGACATGCTAAAGCCCACTTGCCTTTTTGCTGCATAATGTGGATTAGAAAGGGCGAAGGGGGTGAAATTAAGGCCATTTTCCTCATTGCTTCCACTCCATGGAGGCCCTAGCAGGTGAGCCCAGCAGGCGTCAGCAACGGCCTGAGCCTCTTGGCCTAAACCCCTTCTGCATCTCAGACCAAAACTTTGCTGTCAGTCCTGCCTTGCCAACTGTGCTCACCAGCTGCAGTGGAATCCCCCGAGCCCACGGTGAGTGCATTAGTGCTCCTGGGCAGAGCTGTCACACGCTCCGAGAAAGGAAGACGATGACTAAAACAAACGGGCTCAAGCAGTGTTCGTATTCGGAGTTAGTACAAGAGGAGGCAGCGCTTCATCTCCGTTTGGAGCCGTGAACCATGGGTCAAAGGTACAGTTTTGGAGACTGGAGTCTCAGTGCCCAGAGCAGCAAGGCCACTTCTGTGCAAAAGGCAGTGGGGAAAACTTGCACATGTCTTGGAGCAGCCAGAAAGGAGCCAGGCTTTACTGTAAATTAGGCTCTAGCTTTTCTGTTTTCTTTTTTCTTGAGATGCTTTCACCTCCAGAAGCATCCTGCCTTCTTAACATCGGCAGTGGTAGGTCAGCTTCTGAAATCACGGGGATCCATGCTGGGTTTCTGAGACATCCTTCCCCATTGCTGACCAGTCTGCACCCTCTCCCCATGCTCTTGGCCACAAAAAAAAAAAAAAATCTTTCCTCTTTTCTCTCTTTTTTCTCCTCTTTTCTCCGCCCCATCTCACCTCAACAGGAGCCAAATTCATCTCCAGCTGCTGCCACGGCAGCCTGGCTGTGAGCGCCAACAGGCAGCAGCAGGTATTGGAGGTCAAGCAGCAGCTGCCCACTAGTAATGGTGATCACTTCTGGAAAAATAATTTAAAAAAAAAATCCAAAATAACCCCCAGACTCACAAAGCTTTTTTTTTGGCACAATTGAGTTGCATGCAGTGGTAGAGAATTGAAAACATGAAGGCTGAAATAAACTCCTATCTGGACACAGCACGTTTACTGTGTGCCTTTAGTTTTAACAACGTGCTGAAAGTGTTCTTTATGGGCCTGCACTGGGTGGCTAAAAAACTTCAAATGACTTAATTATCTGGATTTTGAAGTTTTACCAGTAAAGAGGAAAGGCACAGGTTGAGAATAACGCAAGGAGCAGGGAGTTATTCAGCTGCGCAGCTGACCGTGCCCCCGCAGCCTGTTTTCTCGCCTGTGCTTGTCTCAGGTTGATAACGCTTGCTGTGAGCAGGAACACTTCTCCGCATGCAGAAAGGCAAAATGTGCAGCTGGACACGTTGCTTCTGTTCCTACTCATTTCTGTCCTTGGGTCCTTTGCTTTTTAAATAGTCACTGTGCTAGGCAATGTCAGGGGCTGGGCCGGGCCTCTCATTTTCCATTTTTTTTTTTTTTTTTTATTCTGTTGTTGATTTGCACGACTTACGGTAGATTCCTTATCACCTGCTCCCTGCAAGGCAAACTGCAGGGCTGCTCCCCTTCTGGAGCAGCTGTGCTGGAGAACTGCTGATGAGGAACAAAATGGGAGCTACTGAGCAGTCATTTGGAGACTGGCTATTAAAAAAAAATCCAGCTAATTAGAGCTTAGAGGAAGAGGCAATACTTTGTGCAAAAGCACCAGAAGGTAGGCCCTTCAAATCCCATACACTCCCTGCAAATAGCTATAATTAACCCTGTAGTATTCACTTTATTAATTAAAATTTAATTAATATTTTTTGTCCTTGCCGATAACGTAGTGGCAGCTGGGCTTCCCTAGAGCAGCAGTAACATTCAGGGAGACAGAAGCTTGGCAGACTCCTCCGATTCTCCCAGTTGCTACTCTCCTATAACAGAACTTAAACTGGTGACTGAGCAGCGGTCAGAGGTGGGAGGATGGGGACTGTGCAAGCCCACAGCCTTCCCCTGCACACGCGGGTGGTACTGAGCTCCCAGGCACCTCCCTATTTTTTTTCCAAGCAGTGTGTCCAGCGCTTGCCTAGGTTATTTGAAAGCACAAGAGGAATGCTGAGAAAACAAATGCCCTTGTTACTCATTTGCCTGCACCAGCGGAAGGCTGCTGTACAGCACCGTGCTTAGCTCTGCTTTGCGCACAGCTTGGTGCTTCACTGCAGTGCATCGAACTCAGCAGAGGTGGCTCTCCTGAAGCACTACTCCAGGTTAGTCTGGAGCATTATATAGGCCTCCCGCAGCACCTTTTTCCCCTAGAGCACACAACAAATATTTCTGGCATTGTAATGCTTTTGACCTACTGCTGCTCTGGTATTGTAATGTTTTTGGCTTACCAGTGCTCTGCTGGGCTGTAGCATACACCTGTAATTATTGGGCATACTTTGAACTTTTTTAGTTCAAAAATCTTCTTCAGAACACCAAGCCCATCCACAGAAAACAACAACTGCTGGCTGCAGGGTCTCCCGAGGAGACCTAAGCTGGGTGCTGTGGTGCACGGCTGCTGCCAGCCTGCTCAGTAAGCTGTGAGCTCTTGGCAGTGTGCGCAGGAGCCATTCTGCAAAAACTGACCTCTGGGTGAGGGCTGATACTACAGCCTGCATGAGCATGAGGTTAAAAAGGTTGGTTATTCCCATTTAGCAGAAATGCAAAGACTGAGTCAGCAAGGGAAGGTGCAGAGAGGATGCTGGCACCAGATCTTAGGTCATGGGGAAAAAGCTCTCAGTACAGAACTGTTAGATAAAGAACAAATGCGGAGAGGAGATGGGACCCAAGTGCTATCACCACCACCATCTTCTTGCCTTGACCTGTCAGGGTGAAGCACGATGGGCTAGGCACTTTTCTGATACACCTAGTGCATCAGGCCCTTCTGGTGATGATGTGACATGCCATTTCTCAATCCCAGGGAAGCAGGCACCAAGCTGCTTAGTGCTGTGAGGTCAGAAGTGCTTCCGAGCACACCCAGCAGCAGAACTGGAGGTTCCTGGTGAACATCAGCATTAGAGAGGATGAGTGTCACCATCTGATGTCTCTTTGGACTCTACACTTCATTGTGTAACCACCGCTTTAGGACCATTACAGACATTGCCCGTACGATCACACAAGCAACCAACCTCAGGCCCAGATCATGAGCTACATCTCCCACTCACTGTGGGCTCCCAGGCATGGCCAACACTGCGGGGGCTGAAGCAGTTCCCTGTCCCAGAAGCATCTCTGGCACCTTACAAAGGTGCTCGCACAGGTTTGTCCCCAGCCCACCAGCAGCAAGGCCAAGAAGGTGGAGATTAAGTGGCCAACACGCGTTGCTGATGCAATTAATCTGTTGGCTTCAGACTAGGGCAGTTGATACGGCGGTGCTGAGTCACAGCAACATTTAATCTCATCTTGCCACGCGTTATGAAACAAGCCTGATCCGTCATTACAGAGTTGGCAAGACTGGAGGGATTTCAGTAGAAATGACAGAGATGAGACTGCCGTGATTCCAAGCATCCAGCACTGAACTAAAAGTAGAATGAGGACGGTCACTTCAACAACTGTTGCAAGCCTCTAATACCACTCAAAGACTGCATATATCATATAGCTCTTTCTTCTGCTCTCTTTAGGCTGGTAAATATTCTTTACTGATTTTTTTGGAAAGTACTTTCCCCACTT
Source organism: Tinamus guttatus (assembly GCF_000705375.1). The sequence continues at coordinate 54,137 of NW_010588164.1, forward strand.
TTTGAAAATCCTCTAGCTTCTCTGGCTATTATCAGAAGAAAAATAAGAAGAAAGGCAAAACAAACCCTGGGCAAATCACTGCTGAGTTTTGAATTCAACATTAAGAACAACAACTAAGTCTGAATGATCTCTGCTTTACTGTTAGTCATTTGTACTAACCTGCAGTTAAAAGGCTCAGCATTTGTTCTCATCTCTTTCTGAAATTACATTTTCCAGTTCCTAGGCCCTGGCCTCAGGCAGTGGATTTTTGAAGCAATCATGCCTTGATAATTAATGTTTAAAGATGAATGTTGCAACTTTTAACACAGTGTGTCGCTGAGTAAATATCCAGCAGTCCCCTACAATGAAAAAAAGAATAGAAAAACTACAAGGCTTTTACTGGAAACGGAAGGTATTGCAGACATTATTCACAGAGCTCCCAGCTGAAATGTTTGATTACTACTTTCCTGTGTGTTCATGGATGTGGGATACTGCCGTGCTTCAAAAAAAAAAAAAAAAGCCGATGAAAATAAATACCACATCCACTCTGTCAGTTCTCTGTGCCACTGACTCACCACCCCGGAAGGCCTGCTGGGAACGATGAGCTCATTCCGGGAGGGAGGAGACAGAACTTTGACAAATGATCTCTAGCAATAACACAGTGGAGGCCAATTTGGGCTTTTGCAAAAGGGCTGGAGGAGGCTGGAGAGAGGGAGGAGTGAAGGGTAAAAACAGAGGAGTGAGGAGAAATGCATGGTCTGAAGCTCCCTTTCTCCCTCCTGTCCCCAGACTGCATTTTCTCTGGAGGTGTCATGACTTCCTTCCTTCCATTACCAACCCTGTGTGGTTGTACCCATGATCTTGACCTCACTTCCAGTGGTTGTACCCATGATCTTGACCTCACTTCCATGAGGCTTGACGAGGCTTACAGGTGATGCTGAATGTTCTTCAGCTGCATGTCTGACTTCCTCTGATGGCTCTTGTTGATGCTCTAGAAATTAAAGCATTACATCATCTCTTGCCAAAGGAAACCTGTAGCACCAGCAGGTGGGAAGACCTGCAGCTTTAGCCTTCAGGAGGGGGAATGGGTGGTCAGGATGGAGATGACCTCCTTGCTTTTGGTGCCTGACTTGCGCACAGCAGCCCTGGTTCAGCCCTTTCTGCTGACACACCTCGAACCAAGCGTTTCCCAACTGGCTGACGCGAGGCAGCTGCCTGCTCACCTGAGACTCCTGGGACAGGTGATGAAGTGGAAAAGTGCTGCCTTGTGTGTGGCTTCTGTAAGCAAGCATGAAGAGGGCCACACTGGGATGTGGAAGGGGGCTGGATGTGCCAGCGATCCCGTATTGCGGCTCCTGGTTCTCTCTGGGCACGTCCCCATCCTCTCTGATCTTCACCTGCCCTCTGAGTGCTGCTTTACCTATGCTGGGGCCTTTCCTGGGCTGGCAGGAGCTAGCGGCAAAATTCTCCAGCCAGATTAGTTGTAACACAAAGAGAATTATACTTTGGACTAGTTTTCCTTTTTTTTTTTTTTTCCCTACCTTACAGAAAAGGGAAAAAAACTTCCTGATCTGACATACAACCGGCAGGCTTGCAAGCCAAGTTCAGAGCAGGTGCTTTGGGCTTTGTTACTTGTTGATGGGGTTTTCTGCTCCAAAAAAACCCAAACCCAAAGAGGTCCTTCAAGAGCGCCACATATCTGATTCTACAATTAAGTGTGAAAGCAGAACCTCCCAAATAATCTTGCCTTTCTGGAAGTGAAGTTCAGGCCCTGAGAAAGATTAGTAAGAAAAACATTTAGCACTAGTCATACTCATTTGGGTAATGGGCAAGTTTCTGCCTGTGCCTGTGCTGAACACTTCTAGTGTTCATTCTGAGTGTGCGCTGGTGACTTCCTAAGCGGTAATCCCGGCTGAATAATAAATGAAGTATTGCCTTCTGCTTTAATAATTTCCTGTTCTTTTAGCATTGTTTATATACCATCAGCAGCGTGCTCTTAGCTGAGTGCCTCATGATCGGCTCTTTTACTATCCATTGCTGTAGTTAGCTGCCCTGACTCCTCATGCTGAAAGGATTCAGCTACCTTTTACATTGGTTGGCTCTTGCACTGCACTGGTTTTGAATCGTTTCTTGGTTGATGGACCCCTCCCCTCCCTTAAAAGCTGAGGTGCAGATTTACCTAAAATCCTAAGAGTAAAGGTGCAGATGTATTCCTGCTAAACTTAGGCCTGCTTAAAAGAGCTCACTTTGTTGCTTACACAGATCCATTAAAAAAAAAAACAGCACTCCACAGAGCACTACTGTAGGATACAGGATGCTTTGGTTATATTTGAAGTTAAAAATGACACAAATTGTTCGGCATTTTGCTAAATTGAAATCCCAGGAAATGGAAAATTATCTGGGAGTAAAAACAGTGTGTTTTTCAAGAAGTGCTTAATGCTAAGCAGATCGCGCAAATAGAATGTAATAGAGAACCTAGTGCACTTAATTAAAAGATTTTGTCTGACCTCAGTGGGCTTTCAAACAGGCCAGGAACACATGCTTGCCATTGCTAACAGAATTCATTTAGCAGGGCTTCCCTCGCCAGGCTGGCTGTTTGTTTTCCTTCTCTGTTGTTTGCATAGAAAGGCTGAAACTACTCAAGGAGTTCATGAGTGAGCCACCAGGCTTGGAAGTGTGCTGTGCTTCCAGAGAGATCTCCACGTGCAGCCATGTAGCCATGGTCCGGAGAAGCACCATCACCAGCCTGCCTAGCTGCTCTCCTGGAAGAGGGTGCATTAGTCTCCAGTCCTGCTGGAGCGAGAGCCTGCAAAGGAATCAACATAAGCAAACAAGAAGCAGCCGTTTCCCATGCCAGCTCACATTGTGTGTGTGCACACGCTGGTGTATATTAAGCCTTTCAAAGCTTATATGTCTAAGGTGGCAAGTGTTTACCTTTCTTTTTCTCTTAGCTCCACTCCCATCTTCTCAAAATCCCATCCCCAGATGTAACGCATCGTTATTGCACTGCCTGCTCTGGAGTCCAGGGACTCGGACTGGGCAGACTCCCAGTCTCCAGACTTCCTCCTTGGTCTAGGTGTGTGCTGGTACATTTTATCTAGAGGACGCTTTGAAAGACGTGTGACTGTTGACTTGTACAGCCACTTCATAAGGTCCAGGGTTTGTAAACAAGCAAGCAAAGACACAGAGCTGTTTGCTCAGGGACACAGTTGCCTAAGTATCAGAAAGGAGAATAAAATACAAGGGTCTGGCTTTCTACTTCTATCAGAGCAAACAAATCTGTGGTCTTTCTTTTGGTTTTGTCTCTTCTTTCTCCTCTCTACGTCTTCACTGTTGGAGGTAAAATGGCCAGTGTGATTTATGCTACTTTTCTTATGCTGGAACCAACGATGAGTGTTACAGGTTTTTCCAAAGGAAAACCTTGCTCTTGAGGTGCCATGTGCTGCAGTTTTCTCCCAGAGAGCATGAGTTGGGGGGGAAAAAAATGTTTCAACAGTGACCCTTTTGCTATGTAACCTTTCCTTAAAATGCCAGCAACTGAGTTCCCACAACGGCAAACAACAAATATTGACAGAGGAATGTGAAGGACGTTATGAAAGGGTAAAGCAAGAAAAAGCGATCTGCTCAGACAAGTTTCTCAGGAAAGGTGATGTAATATGTACTGTAGAAAATACTAGCAGTTGACATAACTTTCTAAGTAGCTGTTGCTGCCAGCAAACTGGGAGAAAAAAAACCTACAGGCAGGAATATAGTTGAGCAGGTTGTTTTCTCCTGTAGTAATACAGTAGATAAAAACCTTGTTTTCAAAAGATGGCATTGAGGTTTAAATGAATAGTCTCTGACTAATTAAGGCAGAAAAAAACAGAGGATGAAAGTCTCAGTTCTCTTGAGACCATTTATGGTGATTATTGTAACATTCAACCTTATGCTTTGGGAGTGCTCCAGAGGTTGCTGTTGGGATGTTGTGGTACACAGGTCTGTTAAAAGCTTGCAAGGCTCTTCCTTGTTTCAGCAAGGACTGAATGAACGTTTTAAGACTATCAATCTTGAACATGACCTGCTTACGTATTGCCTGCGCTCACAGATTTAAGCTTGGTTTCCTAAGGAAACAGGATTGAAATGACTGTTCTCCATGTGTGAGCACATACACATCCATGCTTATAGGTGAGTTTGGGAGCTCCTTGCCTGCTAGAACCAGATGTGATGCAGATGTGAGGCAGAGAGGCACAGCGTCTTCCAAGATATTGAAGAAGATTTTATAGATTTTGTGGGAGTAGGTGACTTGGTAATGCAGAGGCTACCTCCTGCTCTCCTCCCATGGGGAGAGGCTGCAGAGGGCCTGCTCTCCATTGAACAGGGAGGACCCATAAGGCTCAAATCTTCCAATCCGGAGAATCACTGTTTTTATTTATTATTCCATCCCTCACAGAGCCTGCTATCTTAAAAATCTTGGCTGCGACAATAGATGTTTTACCTTAAAAACATTAGTTCCTTTACTGTGTTGCTGCTGCAACACGTACAGCAAAATGCTCTACGTACAGAAATAGCCAAACACAAGCTGCAGCCAGAAGAATGAATGTACTGCATTCAGGTAAGGCAGTTCATAAAAAGTGGATGAACTAGCAAACAGGAAGCCACAGCACATGCAGTACTGTAGATTTTCTCTATTGCAAACACAGGAAGCGTTGTACAGGAGAAGTGTCTATTATAAAAACTGTATTTATTTCTAAGACTGAAATACATAGTTATTTACTTTTCACAAATATAGCTGTCGTTGTCCAGATAGGCGGCAGAAATGGTTCCTGCAGAAGAGCGTGTGATTACTTTCATGAAGATGTTGTGAATGAACTCACCTTGAGGTCGGGCAGAGCTGCTGGAGATCATTATGTTGGCAGCTCCCTAATGCTTCTGGTGGGATTACTGCTGTGTCAAAATGTCACCTGCTAATTTCACGCTTTACTGTAAATTGCTTAAAAGGAAAATGCAGACAGTAGGACTGACAGCACGATGTGTTTCTTGGAGAAGTGGCTCCGCTGAATCCTTACGAATTGTTTGAATATTATTTCCTGCAGTATTTATCCAGTCCTTCGCCTCTAAGTGAAGTCTGGATAAGAGGTCTCACAACAGGCTGCCAAGTAATAGCAACCTCGAACTGTTTTACAGGAATGGCACCAAAAAGCCTCTTGCTATCCCAGGTTGCTGGACAGGGCAAATAACATTCCCAGCTTCACTAGCTGCCTAAAAATGAAGCTACAGGCATTGAGCTTCAAGCTGAATATGCTAAGTTAGGTCTCAGAAGTGTTTCCACTGCATGACTGAGTTTTGAATAGTTTTAATTATAGTCCTCAGCCTATCATAAAAATATTTTGAATCAGACCAGGAAAAAAGTCACTAGAGCACAGTGCCTTGTAGCTGATGTTTGTGTGGCCAGCTCTCTGCCTGTTGCACTGAAGGTACAGATGGTGGGAGTTGTGATGGGACACCTGCACACTCTGCATTTCCCGAATCCCTCATTTACAGCAATGCTGAGGCTGGAAGAGTACAGTGGATCTGCAGAGAAGCCCTGCCCTCTGCCAAAAAACCTCTTGCTTCTTGGCCGTGACAAAAGCTCAAGACTTCTTTGTGCAACTTCAACTTACGTCATAGACTGCGAAGTACAGAAAAGTTCTCTGAAAATAGGCAGTTACTTAAGAGAATGAAGTGGTACTCTATGTTTTTTTTTTCTTTTAACTAGAAAAGAAAAACAAAGACCAGAAGGAGATACTGCTTCTCAGAGTGCAAAGTCAAGCACCCACAGGCACCCCTTTCCCATTCCCACATTACTCCCATGCATAGCCACACTTCTTCTTTCTTTAAAAGCCCAGTGGTAGCTTGAGAAGTTCATGTCAAAGAAAAACTATCCAAAAATCTCGTGAAGTATTTCTTCTTTAAGAGCCTGAGTACAGCAGCTAAAAGTATGAGACATGCTACTGCTCTCATTTGAATTTTTTCCGCTCCCCTCCCCCAAACAGGGTGACATTTTTAGCTTCAAATTGTATAGCAGGAAGCATGTTAAGCATCAAGTCTGTGAGAAATGGGAAAAAAAAAGACGATGGGGCTGCAGCTCTAAGCGTTGCAGACAGCACACTGCTTTGTACTAAAATTGAGCCACTTTTCTTTGGTCTGAAACATGAACAGCCTGTCAAAAAGCTACCTGAAATCCTGGTAGGAAGAGAGGCCCTTCCTTCAGTAAGCGGCAGTTACAGGCGCCTAGTGAGCTCCCTATTAGGTTACTAGCACTTTCTGCTATTAGGTTATTAGCGCTTTCTGCCTCTGTAACTGCCGCTTAGTGAAGGAAGGGCTTTTCTTCCTACCAGGACCCTGGGACGAATTAAAACACTGCCATTAATGTTTAATGAGCAAGTTGTTGCTGACACCAGTAGACCCACCTGAACCCCCAGTCCCGTAAAGCACAAGTGGTACATTCTGAATCCCAGCTCATAAGCTGTTCTGAGGGGAAATGCAGCCAGCAGAGCCCAGCTTGTTGCCCAAGGTAAAAACAAGGGCTTGCTTTCCTCTTACCTTCCCTACCAGTCCATGATACTGCGTATGCCAGCTAGCATTCATCTCTCAGCAAGGCACCCAGACCTTGTAGGGCCAGTTCTTTCTTCCAGTAAGGACTTTGCATCATAAAAAGGCCCAGACAAAACATCCTCAGGGGAAAATCCGGTGCTTGTAGGAACTTCTGCACCGGGTTGTAGCACCACGGCTAGTCCAGCTCCCTGTCCTGGGCCCAGGAGAGCAGCCTGGTAGAAAAGAGCAGCCAGAAGAGTAAAAAGGACACCTGAGGTTGGGTTAGAAAATAGAGGGCAGGAAAAGAGAAGACTTTGCTCCAGTGCTGTGCCGTCCTCGGGCACAGGAGCAGATCTGGTAAGTCCCAGCTCTGCGCTACCCAATTCTGCTGTCCTGATGGTACATCCACGCAGCGCGCTCTCCGATCCTGTTGTCGCTGGTACCAGGTTGCACCTTATGTAAAGTGATTGGATTTACACTGAGAAAGTGTGACACAAGGGAAATATGGGTGAGAGACTGCAGGTCCTCACTGCTAATATTATAAAGGTTAGAATAAAATTATTTTAGGCCATTTTGCAGTGGTTTTATAGAGGGAAGAGGAGTGAGTAATGCATTTTAGTCCAAATGCTTTTTATAAGCAAGATTAACTAGACATCTGAACACCGTCACCTTGAGGTACATTCCTAATCTGTTTTTGCTTTTGCTTATAGTGGCATAAATCAAGAATAACTCTACTAAATTCAGCAGAAGCATTACCTTATACAAAACTCAAAAAAGAGACCAGGTCTTGCTTTCCATCTCGACAAGAAGTCCCGTGCAATTCAGTACAAATACACCAAACTCTTAAGTGCAATGCAAGAGCACAGCCAATTGGTAAATCTTTGCCCCAAATTCAGTACAGTTCTTGAGTAAAAGTTTCATGTGAGTCTACTTGAACACTGCAGCACCAAAACTCCTTTTTCTGCAGTATAATCTGTTTTTTTTTCCCACAAGAAACTATATTTTCCTTTTTGTAAACAGAGACCACATTAGACTCACAGTTTGACTTCTGAGGAAAATCCTTGAAGACGATGGCTTATATATAAAAAAAATACTCAAAACCAGTAACCCACAGATTTCTGTTCTGAAATTAAGCGCAGTTTTTAGCTCTATCATCGTTTTCTATTCCCTGCCAGTTTTCTGTATACTGGAAAAACGTGGCCTTAGACGCGCAAGACAACTGTGATAAGTCATTAAGAAGAAGTTAGCCAGTAAAGTCATTTTTCTGCTGTGACAGTGGCTTGTCACATCGCAGTGAAATGAGTTAGTCACCCAGCCCGCATTCCGCCACCTCGGAAGCCCCGGGTTATGGGCTAGACTTTCCCCCGTGTGACAGGAGCAGCGCTGCGTGTTCCTCCCGCCTGCGCGCCGCCGTCGCGTTCCGTGCACGCGCTGCAATCACTCCGCAGCTTCTGATTAAGTTTTATCGTATGCAGTCATAAATCACTCACAAATCAGTCCTTGGCCAAAGACAACCGGACCAGTTCGTGTTTCTGGAGTGAGGTATCAGATTTACACCGCTCTCCAGATTGAAACGTTCCGTGCTGTGATATGAAAAGAGTCCAGTTACGGGGTGTCCCACAGGGAAAGGTGCCATCGTGCTGTTTCAGGAGGTGCGTGTAAGGGAGGAAGGTGACATGGCGAGGAAGGAAAGGCCCCTCTGAACGCGTTTGCACTTGACCCACTCAGCACAGCAAGATTTGCCGAGCAGCTGCCCTGTTTCCCTTGTCTGCGCTCTGCTTTGCTGTGTGCTGAGGAAGAGGCTCCTCGCCGCTCTGGAGTCGGCCTGCAAGCAGGGACAGCCGATTTCGGAGATGCGAAAGGTGCTCTCCCACACCTCGCAGCCCTGCAAGGCGCTGCCATTCCAGCAAACACACAGTTCGCAGTGGGGAGGAGTGGAATGTGCGTGGGAGCTGTATGCACATGCTTAGATCTGGCAAATTAATGGGAGCAAAGCAAGAGTTCAAGGACTATGTATTGCTTCCACTTCAGCCACTACAAGTAATGTTCTCATCCGCTTCGTGTCAGGGAGGGAGGGCTGTGACACAACTAATAAATATACTTGAAATATTGCCCAGTGACTCCTGTTTTGTGATGGGGCATTAGGACCTCAGGAAGGATGCCAAGAGCTATCTATCATGGAAGGACTTGTCATGTGTGAAAGCAAACTATAGAAATATAGATGTCTGAATTTTATGACATTTATTTTCAGTGCAGACTGCTGAGGCTGTGCTGGTTTCTGGGGTTATAAACATGTTTTTCAGACTGATTCACCAAGTCATTCTCCTGTGTAGGATGAAAGTATGCGAAGGGCTGCCCAGGCCAGCAGCTTTGCAATGCCTCTTGCTGGTGCTGCAAACTGCAACACACAGACCTGGGCATAGGCAAGCGGTCCAAACTCTGTGTCTGCACTGTGATCACGCTGCAGGGAAAAGCAGGCTAAGAAATGGCCAAAATGCACTTAATGCAGTGTTGGGCAATAGAAAAAGTTAGACTAGTTAAATACAAGTCTTAACACTGCCTTTTCACAGGACTTCACCTTCTTGGAGCAGGTTCTGATCCACAGCAGTAGGAAGATGGCAAGGCAGGTTGGCAATTTTCCTTTTTAGGTGTATTTAGTATTTAGCAAAAGGGCACAAGAGAAGAGGTGGAAGCTGCAATTAACTTTAACTCTGTGATCTAAGCTGAGTTTGAGCAAAGGTGCAGCGCTTTCAAACCGCGCTCAAGCAACCGCAGCGAGCAAGGTGCAGGAGTGCAGCTGCGGCGTGGAAGGGGCACGTTTGTGCCTCTGCCATACTGAAAACACAGCATCCTGCCAAGCTGTGAAGACGGCCATTTCTCATACCCTGCAGCAGACAGACCAATTATATATAAAAAAAAAAAAAACAGGGCCTTCAGCTTTGGAGGGGGCCCTCTTGCACTGTTCTTCCTCTGCTTCTAATAGCACCAGCGTGCGCAGGTGGAAAGCTCAATGCTCAAGTGCCTGCTTTCCCCAGGGCAGAGCTCAAGAGAGGCACTGCTAGGGTTAACGGTGTTTTGCCCAAGCATAAACAAGTGTATTGCAGAAGGCACTATGCAAATAATGTTCACAGAGTTTATAATTTCCTGTTGAAACAAAAAAGAAAAGAAGGTCATTGATTTAAACCAGAGAATACAAATGATTTCCTGCCCACAAAGCTGCCAAATGCTTGGAGTTACTGATTTTTTTTTCCCTCCCTGCTGCTAACCAAACACTTCTGGTCCCGTCATGGGCACCATCAGCTTATTGACTAAGTAAACATAATCCATTAAGCTGAAAATGTTAAAAATAATAGAAAATTAGAGGGGCTACAGTAACGAAGCAGTCTAAAAAAAGTAAAAAAAAAAAAAAAAAGGGGGGGGGGGGGGGGGGAAC
>NW_010588164.1:65819-77514 GCF_000705375.1 Tinamus guttatus
ACTCTTTCCTATGCAAATCTTCAATTTCGTGGGCAGTATCAGTAACAGCGGTGATTTCCAGCTATCTGGTCCCATTTTCTTTTCTAATAAATCACAGAAACCCTGTGTTTCTTGAACACTACATTTGTCAAATTTCATTATATTTAGCCCTTGGTAACCTAGTGTCTGATGACCAAACATTTACAAGCCCACAAGGTTATTGTAGCCATCCATTTATGAGGAACACCCATTATTAGCACTCCTGATAGCTACTTGTGAAATTCTGACTTAAAGATGCCATAAAGTAGCCTCATTTCCAAAGATCCCAGCACCTCTCCTGTAAAGGTACCACTAGTTGAACATGCACAAATCATTCGGGGTCTGACAGAAAGCTTCCATGGGCAGGATGCAGAGTGCGGCTCTTGTGCGCGTCGCTTGGCCCGCAGCACCGACTTGTCACGCAAAGCCCCCCGCGGCCTCTCCATAGCAAAGCCTTGGCCCTACACACTTCGGGGTGAGTTTGCTGTAGGAAATGGCTCTGGAGGTTTGCTGAACCTTTCCAGATCGGCACCTTTTAGCCCAAAGAGAGGCAGGTGCCAGCGCACAAGGGATGGGCCTGGTCTCTGGAGACCAAGCTCTCGGCCTGGCACAGGCTCCCTGTGAAGTCACACAGGGTATTTCTGCCACAGTTCTGGAAAAAAGGTATCCCTGACTTCCCATGGGCTTCAGGGTTTCACAGCACACAGTGACAGGAGTTACAGAAGGAAGCTAAGGTTCAGCAAATACAATTAAAAGGCCATTTAAATCATTAAAAAGAAGAATTTTTTTTCCTCATTTTTTCCCGTAACACGTGTTGAACAAAGGAAAATGTGGGTATGGGAAAACGCAGTCAGCTGTTCTCTCAAATCCTCTTGCCTTGACTCATCCCTTGGAAGAGAGCTGATTCACACCCCACTGTCCTGTGAGCATCAGCACACCTTTCTGCTTTGCCCTACGAGGCAAAAGTCCCTCCATAGCCTGACGCCAGGTCCTGCACCTGCAGACCCCACATCCTGTCACCCTTTTGCTCAGAGCGCACGTTAACAAGTTGGGGCTGCCTGAGTGGAAACCTTTAAATGCTGTGGGAGGTTTTTAGTTTCCTTCCCTTTTTTAAATGGCTCCCACCGTAACTTTTTTCTTCTTCTTCTTTTTTTTTTTTTTTTTCCTCTCAGAATAGAATGTTTCTAGGTCAGAATTCCTGACGGGTTTGTGCTGGTTTTTAATGTTCAGTGCTTATTAAAAAGTCACAGGTATTTGAGGCTATTTTTTCCCAGATCTTAATTTACATTAGCAGATTTAGCTGATATTGAACCAGTTCTGCTCATGTAGGCAAGTACTAAGTTCTGGAAACAATCCAGGTGGCCAGGATGCTTGAAAGTAATTAGTTTTTTTTGGTTTTTTTTTTTCAAAGCCTTTTATTTTTGGTGTTGCTCTGATGTATTTCAAAGGGGCTTGACTTTCAGAGGAGGGGCAGGGTCAGTCAGTGTTTTGTGAAGAGATGTTTGTAGTGGAGTGTGAAGATGAGCGCCCGAAATAAACGTACCACTTCTGAGCATCTCAGGGTGATTGAGCATAGCAGCTTATTTGGTTTTGCTTCTCAGTAGGAAATCTGAGTAGGAGCAAGGTGTTAGAGATATGACAAAAATCTGCGCCACTCTAGTACTATGTGATAAATGGCATTATACCAACTGGGTGTTTGGGCTTGGGGCTGCAAACCTGCCCCCACCCCTGTTCTTTAGAAGCTTTGCAAATCTGACTCGGAGCTGGTCGCAACAGTGAGGATCACATTTTTACTCCCTCGCTCCGGGAAGCAGGTGCGCTGGGAGGGAACAGGCATCATCATAGGATTTACACTGTGCTCTTGCCTTGAATATTCTTTTCCGGAGACAGCCTCTCCTGGCATTAAGTTCCTTTAGGTGTACTACATACTTAATGCATGCATGTGGATCATATTATTGAGTTTAATAAGACTACAGACAGGCATAAGTCTTACCAGGATTGGAGTTCAAGACTGGAGCCCCCTGGGCAGGGACTAATTTTTAATGTAGCCATGTAAGCTCCTACCCAGTGATGCCTGCAGTACTTCTATGAGCTTTTGTGGCCATCTATTTTCTCTTTATAAGGTAAAATTTGACCTTTTGTACCAAGAGGGATATTATAGACTCCCTGTACTTCTGCATTTCTTCCCCTACCAGCTCAGGATTTGCTCAGTTAATTAAAGCTGCGTAAATCATTGGTTTTAGTTTTGGGAACTTGTCGGTGTCTTTAGCATAATTAATGTAGTGGACACAAATAAACGGCCAGAGCCTGGCTTTGACAGCCAAGTAGCTACTGTTGCACACAAGGCATCGCAAACGCTTTGATCTTTTCCTCGGAAAAGTTTTGGTACTCTCCACTGACGACTCAGCTTGCAGGTTGAGCAAACCTATTCTAGGAAACTACACACGGAAAATACATGGCGCGCTACGAAGCGGTCTCTGGCCCGCCAGAAGCGGAGGCAGCTGGAGGAACGGGGTTGCTGGTTTCTTTATGGGACTCTTTTGTTTTAATGTGGCAATTGGGAAGCGCGGCCGTGACGCAGGCTGCAGGGAGGCTCTGCTCCGGCGTGGAGCAACGCTTTTGAACCCCGGGTTGCAGCTCCAATGACCTCACTCGCAGCGGCAAGGAAGCCAAAAAGCTGACCCATAGATTTCCCCGGTAAAGCACTCGCTGTTAAAAGTATAAATACCTCTGGCTTTTTTCCCCCCTCTAACTTGAATGCAGCATTTTAATTTACCCTGCTTATGACTTCTTGCTCTTTAAGCTCACCTTCTAAACACAAAAAGGTGGCGAATTTCCCACCTGCCCCCACGGTGTCCAATTACAGAGGCGTACAATTAGGGACGTTAATGACAGATTATTCAACATTAGCCTATAATGCCGTACTCTAATAACAGCAAAAATGGGTCACACTGCAGGTATAATTATCCTGCTTCTCCATAACACACCCCGTTTCATGAGTCTTCCCGCGATACCCCTTGTGTTTCAGCACAAAACACAGGGATCACTAGGGATGTACTGTTGACCTGGCTGGTGCACAAGCCCAGCCTTTGAAAACACTCGTTGTAGCATCCATGAGCCTTGGGAGAGGCACAAAAAGGACTTCAGTGCCTGCCTCGGTTATCTGCAGTCGGGTGCACAAATCCCCGTTTCCAGCCAGCTAAAGGGAGGTAGACCAAGACAGCACATAGATGTAGAAAGATAAATATAGATACAGAAATTTCAAATAAGGGCACCTGAAAGAGGAGAAAAAAGAAAAAAAAAAAAAAGTGAAATACAAGCAGCACGTTACGCTTGCGTACTAACCGAGCGAGGCACTGGCATGGAAGCCCGTGGCCCCAGGAGATGTGATACAGCTCTGGGAATAAGGTGGCTCTTCAGAGCCCTTAATCACTCCACTGGCCACTTTCCTTTCCTTGGTAATGAGCTCGCAGCTAAGGCAGGACATGAACCGAGCATGGTTTTCTGGCCTACGAACAACCTTCCTCTGCAAATATTTGCTCCTTTAAAGTATTTCAGCCAGGATAAATTACACCTTTTAGGAACCAGTCCACAGAGAGACCCTTGAGGGCCTACTTCAAAGCTGTCAAAAAAAAAGATGTTTTACCTCCCTGAATATCAAACTCAGGGCATCTTTCCTACTTTCAGCGTTATTCCTACTTTCACCTTTGACTGTGAATTAAGCAAATTTCTATCTTTCCACTTGTCTACTGAGCTTTTGGTAAAGGCACAGAGGACCTTCAAAGTCTTCGGTATTTCTGGTGTTTTGTTGGCAGGGGGCACAATTTGCGCTGTTACCTTTCAAAAGTGTGGGAAATAGTAAGCTCTTTCTATGAAAAAAAAAAGGTAAATAATATGCTGAAATGATGATCCTATCAAAAAAAAAAAAAAAACCCTGCTGCACTGTCTTCTCTTTGGTAACAATAACAAAGCAGATATTTTATAGACAGCGTCAACAAGCTGTCCCTAAAATTTTGTCCTGGCATGTTATTAGTATAGAAATTGGCTCAACCCCAGATGCCTTATGGATCTTAGGAGATCAGTGGATGGGTTGTGTCTATTCACCTGAACAAAGCGAAGAGCAAGAATGTGAAATACAAGTGTGTACTTGCGTGCAGCTTCCCTGACGTTACCCTCCTCTTCTGTGGCTTCCGCACCTGTGTGGGCGGTTTGCACAAAAGCAGAACCTGGGGCCAGCTCAAATCTCACCAGCTTGAGTGAGGCTTTAGTTGCAGAAGGGTTTGGGGAGGATCCCAAGTGCCACTCTTGGAAGTTAGATGCTTAGATCCAAGTTTAGGCGTCCTGGGAAGTTATCTGAATTTAATTGTAGTCCTTTGCCACAAATATTTAGCGCAAGGGTCATGCTGACACCTTGGGACTTGGTGGTTTGAAGGCCTGTATTAGTCTTGGCCAGGTAGATAGGCAGTGGCCTAAACTGAGGTAACTAGCAGTGCCCACGCTGGCTTTGCGCTGATCAAGCAGCTTCTCTCCGAATTTGGTGCAATATTGCTGTTTACCGTTGGGACTGCGATAGCACCTGGAAGATGGAGGTGCTGCAGGAATTGGGCAGTGCTGGAAAGAGGAGGACATGCCTTCCCCGGGGAACCTGCAGCCCTGGGTTTCCTGCTCCAGCGGCTGCAGTCTGAGGCGAAAAAAATGAACACTTGCAGCTTTGGGAAAAAAATGCCCTTCCGTCTACTGCCACCCTGCCTTGTGGAGGTGCCCCTGACCACCCCTCAGTGCTAGCAGAAAATAACGACCTGCACAAACTGCGGACATCAGAACATAAGATCTGAATTTGCTAGAATTAGGGAGAATCTCCTAAGACTGGCCTATTTTTAGAAGATCCTCTGTGGAGGAAACAAAGCCTAATTAAAAGCAGCCGCTCTTGTTGCAGGATCCCACCATTTCACATGTGACCCTGGGAGTCTTCCACCTCTCTGGGCTTGTTAAATCTCACTGTTAACTATCCGAGTCCTGCTTAACTTCAAAGGCATGCCCTAATACTAGCTTTTTCCAGTCGTATCTTCCTGTTTTCAAGACATGAGATGAACATCACCCTTATTAGGAAGTTCTGATCTTTAATACTGTCTTTTGGAGAGCATTAGTTATAATGATTCCCTTCTTGGATAATGAGGCTCTTCTTTCGACAACTGTGGGATTAGTGGGGTTGTGTCTCTTAATCTCCACCAAGGCTTCTTATGGCTGGGAAAAGCACAGGGGAAAAAAAAAAACATTCTTTTTGCAGACCAGTTTAGCTTGGAAATTGTGCTTTTTCTAATTATCACTCGTGAAGAAATCTGTTTTTCCACAAGTCGACTTGCATACTTTTTAGTGGTATAACAGGTTCTGAGGAGAGATCTCTGTCACAGATAGCAATCTGAGCTTCCCTCATTAAGAGGCAATCACATCTTGTATTTACAAGGCTCTCCTAAATGCATTGTGTTACAATTACTCCCTTTGTAGCAGATTATGCTGAAGAGTTTTCCCCCTTCCCTTTAGCACCCTCCAAGCTTTACAGGGCATTGGGAACGTTCAGAAAGCCTCTGCATGGGAGGGTCTCTCTGCACATCTTCAGCCCCTTCCCCAATGTTGCGCCAAAGCAGTGGTGGGAGCTGCACGTGCCATCAGCCGGTGGGCAAAGACTTCAGTGTTGAATCCTTGCAGCAGCTCCTCACTACGTCCTGGTCTTCCACAGGCTTATGCCATTAGTGTCTCCTGTGTCTCAGAGTCGTCAGCTGTTGCACGCAGAGGGATGTTGAAGGGGTCAAATGGGCTATCTGGACATCTGTGGTCCCGTGGACATCTCAGGAGAGCGGGCAGAGGAGCTGCAGCCCCCGCTGCAAGGGCTGCTTGTGGCCAGTGACCCTCCTGCTCCCCCACGCTCGCAGAGCAGCTCGTCAGCGCTCGCACGGGCGGGTGACCGAGACGTCCCAGGAGCAAAGGCGGTGCGGAAACAGGGGTGAGGAACTGCAGGAAGCCCCTCTGCCTCTGCGTTGGGCTTCTCCGAGTGCAGCCAGGCCAGGAGACGGCGCAAACCCCAAGCCTGCTGACGGCCAACTGTGCATCCTCTACGTTCAGCCCTTCACTCCGCGGTTCCCTTCAGCCCCGTTGAAAAGCTCCTCGTTGGAGCCAGGGCTCCCTATCTGTCCACTTGTACTCAGCCAACTGTCAACAGCACCCTCCTGGGCCCAGGCACTTGCATTCAATTACCTTGAATTTCATCATTTAAAGGAAAAAAAAAAGGCAAATTTGGCAGTTTTTGCAGCCTGGCAGTTTTAGGCCACAGTTTTGAAAGGGGCAGAACAAATGCCTCAGGTTACAGCCTGTTATATATGATCAGCTCGCCAGGTTTAGGACCTTTTTTTTCTGCTACATGGTGTTGGCTTTGGGCATGTTTCTAGCTTTATTCTGCGTACAGGAGAGCAATCAGCATTGGAAGCTGGTGAGAGCAGTTGGTCAGCACCCTGAGCTTGATGTGCCTTTCTCCTTGCGAGATGCATGTTACAAGAAACTCACTTATTAAGCAGCTTACATGTTTTGAGGGGGAAAAAAGTGTTGTAGATTGCATTTTAAAGGAAGCTAAAAATGCAAGCCAGCAAATAGAAAGCCTTAATGTCCTTGTGAATTAACCATCACCGTCGCGCTACAAAAACACTACTTTTACTTCCTCTGCTGTAGCTTCTCATGCTACTCGAGTTCCCCTGGGGAACAGAAGAAGACCCAGCAGAGAAGCAGATGGGAGAAAGAAGAAATGTTGTACAGATTACCTAATTTGGGGCATAATGTAGACCTATGCCTATATTTCTCTAGGCTGTTACCAGAACTAACTATTGATATTTTTTTCCTAAAAAACAGCAAACCCAAACATTAAAATCTCTTCATTTAAGTGAACTAGGCAACAGAGAAAGCCTTCAACTATGCTTTATAATTGAAAACTGGTACCAATGAGGCAGTAGATGAAAGTTGTATCTGCTCCACATTCATCATTTCCCTCAGGCTAGAGCATGCACGAGATTCAATATGGGCATTTCGGCAAACGGACAAGCAGAGGTAGGTCACGAGTACCACACTGACTCAGCACATCATGGCAAGGGGCCCTGATGTTGCCTCTCCACCCTCTCTAAACTGTGGTTTGCAGCTGATCAACACCCGACTAACACTGAGTTGAGGGACACTAGGGGTGATTTTCACAACAGGGCTCAGATGGCCTTGCCCAAGTCGTGCTTCTGCAGCTGGTTAGGCACTGTGTTTTGCTAAGGAGCTCGTGTCAAGCGCAATGCTTGGGTCGCATCATCCAACCATCAAGATTTCGGCTGGAAGCCTTTGGGATCCGAAATCCCATACAGCTTCCCCAAATGTTTGGGCACCCACGCTGCTACATCAACAAGCCCTCTGCTGGCTTCTCAATCTTTCTAAATGCTTTCAAGACCATTCCTCCTTGCCACTCCCGTGGCAAGAGAAGTTGAACATAAGGAAAAACCCGGAGGTTCAGCCAAGTCCTGTCCCACCACAGCCAGGCCTCAAGCAACGTCCTGTGCTCACGAACAGCGCTTACTAACCTGCCATGGGCAGGAGTGTTAGAGAGCGCTCTTCTGGCTCTGCAGCTTCACGCTTACCCCAACCAGCGTTGAGGTAGAAGTATTGACTAGATTGACTTTCTTGGAGGTTTTCCTTACTCTGCTGTGTCATCCACTCAGATGCCACAGTTATGACTCATTAAAAGGGCAAGCTGAGGCGGGGGTTGGCGGAAAGGAAGAAATTACAGAGAAAAATAGGCTCTCAAGAACCTTCCTGTTTGTTCAGGGCCTGGTCGTTAAACAAAAGCAGGGGAGAAGACACACACCCTGGCTGACACGCTCTTTGCTGGTGTAGCACTAGCTTGGCTCCATCGCCTGAGACCACGGGCCAGATAAAGCCCTGCTGCAAGGGCTTTTTCCTCGGAGGAGGTCGCTCAAGGGAGGAACGTGGTCCCTTGAGCTCGCTGGCACGCGCAGGAAGGCCACGAGCGAGGCCCTGTCGCTCGCTCTCTGCCGCGACAGCCAGGCCACCTTCTGCTTGGCAGCTAGCAAAGTGGCAGCATCACTAAGAGGAGTGTGAATAAACTGATTCTGGCCCACTTTGCTCTGTTGTCACCATGGGTTGTTATGGAGGAGCTGGGGGGCCCCCAGTGAGAGCAAACCGAATTACTGCGCCCTGCACTTCCTGGGGCAGCAGAAAGGGCTTTTGGAAAGAAGAGGTGGGGAAATAACCCTTTTTTTTCTCCTTGTACAATAAGTGTCTCTCCTTTTTTTTTTTGCAGGGGGGAAAGATGCCAGCCTCTTTAAGGAGTCTGCAGGAAATGGCTATTTTTATGGGAGTATTCGGCACTGGTGGATGTGTAGTTATGTACAGTGTTTTGCAAAGTAAGTCTCCACACTGTTAGCAGCCTTATTTCTCTCCACCTCTTTCACTTGGTTTTGTGCAGTGGGGATGAAAATAATGGTGCTTAAGATCTGAAAAGCTTATGAATGTAAGGGAAGTGTGGCTGAGCTTCAGGGACCTGCAGGTGTAGGTTCTGCTGCAGGTAATCCCAGCACCGCTGCACTTGTTCCCCTGGGCAGGTTTTATGCAGAGAGCAGCCTGCTGCGCGCGGTGGAAAATCTGGCTTTGGGGAGGTGGGAAATAAAAGGCTGGGCAGCCGTGTAGGCTCAGCTTCCTATCGAGATTTTACAACCAAGCAGGAAAAGAAAACCACCCAAAGGAGGGATCTGTGAGGATGTGTTAAAGCCTAGCGGTCTCATCAGCAGCTCTCCTTGTGGTGCTGGCCCTGAAACACAACTCACTGGTGAGGTGCGAAGGCATCATTAATTTGCCAAGAAGACAGTGAAGGACAGTGAAGAACAACCCAGGTGGAGGAGAATAGGACAAAGCTAAAACCTGGGCAGATACTGTTGCCCTTTATAGACAGATCTAGTTGCTAAATGCCTTTGGTTGAGGATGCGTATTATTAGCCTAAGCAATACTTGTTTATTTTTTCTCAGATCGCTTCTAGATGTGAAGCATCAGATCAGAAGTGGCTTTGCCTCGTTGTCTGGGGGTAATGGAGGCCTCTTGGCCCCTTCCCCCTCTCTGCTGGTGCTATCAAGTGATATTGCTTTTCACCTACCCTTATATCAGAGGAAGCTGCCAGAAAAGTGTAGCCAAGGCATTCCTCAAGCCCTCAGATTAGTTGTGAAACCTCCCCTTCATTTTACATGTATTAATAACAAATCAGGAGGCCGGAAAGCAAGCTTTATTTTTAGGCAGTTCGTACTGTCAAGCTCCGGTGTACATGACAGATAACACGATCGTCTTATGCTTTAAAGTATTGAATCTGGCTTTGAGAAGGACATTAGCTTTTTTTTTTTTTAAAAAAAAAAAACTTTCCTTTGCAGCACAGTGATCTAGCCATCTCTGAAAGCATCTCACCCCTGCGCTAAGGAAAGTCAAGCAGCTCCTCCTTCCCCAAATCACTTAGCTTTAGTCAAACGGCTCCACGTGATGGCTGGTCCTTGCTGAAAAGCACCTTGCCCTGCTACAATACTGACGGCCACGCAGCATCTCCTTGGGGACGCCCTTCTCTAGCCACTTGCTGCACGCCTGTGGGGGCTTTTCCCCCTTGCTTTGGAGGCTTCTTTGCCCAAGAGGGTTAAGCACTGTCTGCAACACTGCAGCGCCCGAGCGCTGATGTGAGCGGCCCTCCTCGGTGCCTCCCTTCGCACATCGCCTCCCCTCGAGCTGCAGCTCTGTGGCCGCCTTTTGGAAGGCTCCATCCAAACCACAGCAAGGGCTTTGGAGCGGCGGCGGCTGGTGCTGACCCGCATCAGTGTCAGTGAAATAGTCTCCATTCCTAAAATATTTTCTGTGCCTCCTTTAAAAACACTGAATCACATTCAGAATGCTTCCAAGTGTTCATCCTTATGCCCTTGCTTTTCTTTTTCTTCTTCCTCCTTTTGGATGACCTGCAAACATCTGACAAGCAGGGATGCTCATGTCTGAGCTGAACCGTGTGTTGGTACAGAACGGGCTATATTCCATGCTCTTTTCACTTGGACGTGCTGCGTAACATTTTTTTGCAGCTCTGCTCCTCCGATGTAAGGGCTGGTTTCCTCCTTCAGACAGATTTTCTACCCAGTTAATCATTTTGAACTGTTTTTTTTTTTTCAGGGAGGATGTGGGAGTCTGGAGGAAATGTCTTGACTTTTTCTCTTTGTATTTGTACTTGGATTCCAAGTGGCCTGTCTCCTCGCTATCCTGTTGTCTCTCTCCTCTAGAGAGGTTTTCCAGGACCCAGTATTATCAGCAGGGCTTGGAGCAGCTGAACAACCACCCTGCTGCCCTGGAGGCACTGGGGGCTCCTCCTCTGAAGGTTCACAACATCCAGCTGTTGGATGGCAACAACCGCGTGGACCGGGAGCGAGCGCAGGTAAGCGGACGCACCACAGGATGGCTTCCCAAAGAGGCTGCACGGGCTGCAACAGGGGGATCCCTCGCGTGAGCACGAGCCCCATGGGGAGGCAGGAGGCTGGGGTGACGGGCGTCCAGAACAGAGATCGAGCGGGCCAATGTGGGAGACATGAACGGCAAGAGCGGTGCCTTCACTTCATGCTGCACGGGCAGGGCGCCAAGGAACCTCTTAGTTGGTGCATCCATCCCCTGCTGATGGAGCAGGCAAAAATCCTCTCCAGACATGTGTTGAAACCCACCTTTCAAAGCGGGCGCCCTTTTCCTCCCTCTCCACATGCTCCCTGGTACATATTAAAGCCTCGCGCAGGGCAGAGCTTTTACAGCCACTCATGAGCCATGCTTCAGTGCAGGCCACGCAGTGTGTTTTTGAAAGCACCTGCAAGGCTGCAGCATGGAGGCTGCTGCCTCGCGCGGGGCTGAGCCCTGGGATTACACAGATGCCGGAGAATGCGGCCCCGGGTGCTCACGCATTGCGCAAGGCGCTGACTTGCGCCAGCGCAGGGCTGGGCTGAGGCGAACGTCGCCAGCACAAGCTCCCCTCCGCTCTGGTGCCGGCTGAAAAGGGCATCCGTCCCGTCCACCAGTGCTGCTGCACAGAGACCTGAGAAGGGAGCTTTGAGTCAAGGACTGGCTGTTCCTCCCTGGCTTTGCTGGACACCCAGGAGCTTGCTAGAGAGCTCTTCAGGCAACTCATCCAAGGAGTCTGTCACATAGAATCATAGAATGCTTAGGGTTGGAAGGGACCTCTAGAGATCATCTAGTCCAACCCCCCTGCATACGCAGGGACACCTAGAGCACGTGGCACAGGACTGCATCCAAGCGGGTTTTGAAGATCTCCAGAGAAGGAGACTCTACAACCTCTCTGGGCAGCCTGTTCCAGGGCTCTGTCACCCTCACTGTTAAGAAATTTTTCCTTAAGATCCTATTGAATTTTTGATGTTTCAGTTTCCGGCCATTCCCTCTAGTCCTATCAGTGGCCACCACTGAAAAGAGACCATCACCGTCCTCTGCACTCCCTCCCTTGAGGTACTTATAGACACTGATTAGATCCCCTCTCAGCCTTCTCTTCTCCAGGCGGAACAGGCCCAGCTCCCCCAGCCTCTCCTCATAGGGCAGATGTTCCAGGCCCCTGATCATCCTCATAGCCCTG
>NW_010588164.1:78160-101408 GCF_000705375.1 Tinamus guttatus
TCCTCCATGTGCCTGGAGACAATGGCCAGTATGAGCCGTTCCATCACTTTTCCGGGGACGGAGGTGAGGCTGACTGGTCTGTAGTTGCCTGGGTCCTCCTTCTTGCCTTTTTTGAAGACTGGCGTGACATTGGCCTTCTTCCAGTCTTCCGGCACCTCCCCCGTTCTCCAGGATCTTTCAAGGATGATGGAGAGCGGCTTAGCTATGACCTCTGCCAGCTCACGCAGGACTCTGGGGTGCATCCCATCAGGGCCCATGGATTTGTGGGTATCGAGGTTCGTTAGGTGCTCTCTGACCCAATCTTCCTCTACCCAGGGCAAGTCTTCCTCTCTACCAGCTTCTTCTCTTGTCTCTAGGGCCTGGGGCTCTAAAGGGCTGCCCTTGGTAAACACCGAAGCAAAGAAGGCATTGAGCAACTCTGCTTTTTCTGTGTTATTTGTAACCAGGGTGCCCATCCCGTCCGCCAGCGGACCCACGTTTTCCCTGATCTTCCTTTTGCTGTTAATGTATTTGAAGAATTGTTTTTTTGTTATTTTTAACGTCCCTTGCCAGCTTGCCTTCCAGACGTGCCTTAGCTTTCCTTGTCGCATCTCTGCGACATTTGAATCATTTAGCTCCTTTTGAATGTCTGCGAGCCCTGGCTACCGGCTGAGTGTGGTAAGGAATGGGGCAGAGCGCGCAGGTGAAGGATGGGGACTGTCAAGGGCAAGAAAATCAAGCTTTAACCAATTCAAGTCAAACTCCACTTTCCATCTCACGCCAGTCACACTTGACCTGCATGACATCCAAGGCTAAAATGTTTCTTAGTTTACTGAGTTTTCAAAGAATTTACCAGGCAATATTTCTAAGACCAAAAATACAGGGAAAATGCACAACGTCTTATGCTGATCAAAAAGAATAGAACCTCTTGTTTCCTGTTTTTTTACCTATGTCACCTTTTAAGAATGCTAGTCATTCAGATGACTCAGAGCAAAAATCAAAACCCTGCCTTCTACAGACTTCACCCAAGACATAAACCACCAACTTTCTTTTCATGCTGTCTGCTGCAATGACCCTTCATGCTCCTCGTGAATTAAACCAGTTCATCAACATCACGGATGATTTCATAGATTGATTTACTGACTCGGCTCCACAGCATTCCTAGTTCCTGCCTATTGGACCCATTTGGAAAGGCTTGGTGCTCTCCAGTTGAATAACCAGCAAATACTACACCCGGACCATATGTCTTTTATTCAAGCATTAGACTGTGTGCAATTAGCTGTGGTCACTGCTGCAGCTCTTTGCCTTGTTTATTACCTAACTGAATGGTAGAATTTGTGACATTGGCCAAATAATTGAATGTCTCATTGCCCCGAGGGGTGTTAATGGACCCATGTGTAGCACTTCACAATCTACAGGCTTGCTGTGGTTATAGGAAAGTCTAACACAACATGGGTCACCTCCGGATCACCACGTATTCTGGTGAGGAAAGGTGTTGGCTCATAAATATTTCAGAGAGTGAGTGTCTCTCCCTGGGGATAGCAGCTATAACACAGAACATTCTTTCATTATAGATTAATGTATGCCAGAACAGATATACTCATATATCTGTGCACACATTAGCCATAGGAAAGCAGAGTGAAACTCTGAAATACATTAAAAAAGCAAACAAATGGATTAGTTTAGTTTAGGAGGGAGGTGGCTGCATTGTTTCATTGGCTGTAGAAGCAGTAAATGTTCATTGCAATAACATGCTTCACTGAGTCTTTAACACACTTTTATACTTGCAGATCAAGTTACCGGTATCTGGAGCAAAATCAGCAGGGTACCTCTATATTAATTCAGAAATGGACCATTCCCATCGCTGGTACGTACTGGGGGAGAGACTGAGAGACTCTTACAGAGACACGGGAGAGAAAAGGTTGAAGAAAACAGAGGAGGGCAGGATATTTGGTTTAGTCATCCGTGTTGCTGAAATCACGCACACAAAGGAAGAGGAAATTCATGTCTGAAGATCTTGTGAAAGGTTATTACCATCATTATGATAAAAATGCAAATCACTTGAGAAATACATTGAATGCATCCCTGTGAGTACTAATGTAAAAACAACTGGGGCCACTTAATTTGTGTGGCATGTTGTGTCCCGTAGATGAAAGCATAGTGGACACGATAATCCCAAGGCAACATAACGCATCGCTGCCCCTCGACCCCCCTCCCCACGGAGGTGCAGAAGCCCTGGAGGAGTGGTCCTGACTAAGCTGTCCTCATGCCCTGCCATAGAAACCTCTCTTTTCAAGGCAAAACTGATTTTTCTAGAACTGAACAAATAACCAGCGTCTGAATTCAAAGTCCACCTTCCATTGCAATCCTCCTCACATTTGCTTGTCCTTGGAGCTTTGGGGACTCTTCCGTTAGCTCTATTTAGAAATCCAAAGCCACAACACTTTGCTCAGCTGCCACCAGCCATATGGTATTGTTTTCTTTTCACAATTAGATAAGCACAACTTACTATTTTCTGTTCAAGAGGTAAGTAGAGTTTAAAATTATGGAAGGCAGGCACTTGTTTGGGACCCAAGAGACTCGGGGCCAGACCCAGCTGTCTCCTGTGTGACCAGGACATGGTCAGGGGCTCTGGACAGCTCTCCTGCAGCCCTGTACTTCCATGGGGCTGTGGGCTGTAGGCTCCTTGCTCCTTGTTAGCTTCCACTGACAGATGGAGGGAAACAACCCCTACTCCTACTTCAGAGTTACAGCAAGCATAGATGAGGACTGAAAGATGTTAAAAAAAATGAAGAATATAAATATCTAGCAGAGCTTTGTTTTAAAATGAACTCTCCAAGCACTCCCATATGCAAGCCTGAAAAGAAAATATATTCTGCAGAAACATTTGTGGCACTCAGGTCTCCCCAGTTTGACTCTCATAGGTACAGGGCCCAACATACAGCTCCGCTCAGTGACAGAGAGGACTTATTCTCCTTGGAAGGAGGAACCAAAAGTAAAATAGATCACTCTCTGCCGCGGTCCATGGAGAGGACCTCCCACAATCTCCACAAGAGGAAGGGCCGGCCTGGAAAAGTGGGACATCTCAGTACAACCCTGCACCAGCACAGACCCAGGAGGCCACAGGACCAATACTGAGGCTCAGTTTCATGTCACTGGCAGTCAGCTTCCTGCACTCAAGTAGTTCAGGCTCCTAAGGCGCTTAACCGCTTTAGGCCATGAGCGAGCGGCCTCTTTACTGGGCTCGTCCTTCCCCTGAAGGTTTGTTAAGAAGAAGCCACCTGAGAAAAGAAGAGCTTGGAGGAGGTGACCTGGCTGGCTGGGAGCACCCGCTCAGGCGCTGGCGGCACGGGGCTGAGGCGCCGTGTGGCCCATGGCACTCGTGGCTCCCCACCACCACTGTGAGCGTGGGCACGAAGGGGGAATGGGGGGAACCAAGAGCCTGGGCCGCACTGAGGAGCGTCACTGGCCGCACTTCCTGGCCCACAGAGCTGCTGTGCACGTCCGTGTGGAAGGGCCGCACGGCCCCAGAACAGGATCCCCAAGGCCGGGCCATTCTTTGGCAAACGCAGTGCGGATCCGTGGCAGAGCGGGGTGAGGCAAGGAAAGCACTGGCAGGATGGAGGAGGAGAAAGGCACAGGGCTGGGGCCAGAGGGGAAGTCCTCTCTAAAAATAACCCTCAGAATTTTATTTGGGTTGCAACAAATAGCAACACGTGGCCCAGATTTTTTAAGTCTGGGCTGTGGGAAGCCAGTAAGGAAAAGAGCTGTTAGGAATTGGTGCTTGCAAAGCAGGTTTTAACACACTTGAGAGCATTTTAAAGAGCAGTGAGGGCATGGAGGAGGTTCTTCCTCCATGCCAGCTGCTTTTAGACCCACCTTTACTTCTATATTAAAACTGACTGAAGCTCTTCTGGTTTGTGGCAGCTGGTGCCTCCAGGATGTCACCTTGAAGCTCCAGGATGGCGAGAGTATTCCTGTTTACCACTCCCCTGCGGAAAGCATCGGCACACAAGAAAGCTAAAAACTGAAGGCAGCTGCTTGCCCGCCTCTCACCGACCCGGAGGGGCCATTAATCGATCGCATCGCGCTGCCTACATGGACAGGCTCTGTTGTCTCAGACAACTTCACTTAAGCAGGTGCTCTGAAGGAAGTTTTCTCCCTCGCACTAACCTCATCATGGCCATAATTGCCATTTCTTTGGTTTGCCGGTTTATTTCTGTGTGCAGCAGAAGCCTAAAATAAAGATTTTGCAACAAGAGCTGCTGTTCCAGAAAAGTCATGTGTTATGGCTTGTACACACTGGTTATGTGAATCGCGTTTGAAATTAATAAACAAACTGCCAGGAAACTGAGGTGTTCTGAAGCTGCAGACCTCAGGCTGGGCAACTGGATTGTGCTCTCACAACTAGAAAACTAAAATCAGCTTTTCAAAGCGATTCCCACGCTCTGCTGTTTTCTACCATTTTCCAACACGGTGTTACCTAACGGAGAACTACCCAAAGCAAGATCCCCCTCTTGTGCACGAAAAAAGGGCACATGCCAGGTAGATGTGCACCTTCACACGTGTCTTTAAGAGGATCAGAAACACCGGGACCACTCTTCCTAGCTTATGAACTCCAGGAGTTTCTCAGTGCTCCCACTGTTTATGCTAAAAGTTGTGCAGGATAGGCCAGTGCTTCCTGTAAGCACTGGCAAACACCTGCATTCCCTCATTTCTGTTTCAGGGAAAAAGCACTAGATAGGTACAGTATGGGTAAAATACTGACAGGGTTCAGTCGGACTACAACAAGAGATTTTTAATTTTTGCTGTGATTTTGTCAATACAGCCGATCCACCAACAAAGAGTTGTCCATCACCAGAAGCAAGCCAAGCAAAAAGGAAATAAAAGTCCAAGAAACTGCACAATCTGGCGAACCATAAAAGCAAGGTGAAGTCTGAGACAAGTTTCTGGCCTACCTTCATACATTAACATGCAATGCGAATGACGAGCCACTAAGAGCGTCCAGAAAGGGAATTGTTACTGTGAACTACTGCAACTGGCAGAGCTTTTACCGGCTTAAACAAGATGTACCTTGTGAAGGCTCAGAGTTTACACCAATCAACTCCAGTTTTATTCCATCTCAGCATCCAAATAGGAGTCCTAGAAATGCACTAAGGGCACAGGAGTGCAAAGCCTTTCACCGGTAATGAACAGGGGATGAACAAAGGAGAGTGAGTGCAATGGTCTGTTACAGACCACCACGCTTTCTCCTGCTCTGCGGCGATCCTCTAAACTAGGTCAAGTGACTTCTTAAGTATAAATGATTGCAGGGCCCCTGCCAAAGACAGCCAAGGAAAGGACTGGTGTCCCGGCAAAGACTGATGCTAGAAAGAGGTTTAGTTGGGGATTCGCCAAACGCTGTGCACGCTGCGTGCTGCCTGCGCAACCTGATCCTGCCCGTGTGTGCCCTGCACACCAGGGGAGGGATTAGGGTGAGTCGCGGCAAGACAGGGTGACCCAGCTTTAAGATGGCAATTGCTGCTATAAGGTTTCACAACAAAATGTGAAGCTTGAGGCTTAAAAGCCTTATCCCCGCGCTGTGACAGCCCACCTTGCAAACAAGCTGCCTGAGGGGCTGGGGAAGCCTCCAAGCTGCTGCTGATCAATGGGTTTGGCAGGGAAGCAAAGCTGAGGAGGGAAAGCCAAAGCAACCGCATCACACCCGTCCCTTATCACTTCTCTCGCTGCAGCAGTCGCTCTTATCAGGCTCCTGGGAAGCAGCAGCTTTTGGGAGCGTTGGTTCTGCTGCAGTGCCAGCCTATTTAGTGCCTCCCCATTTCCATACCATGAATGTACAGACCTGGCCCATACCACAGGTCACCTTCAGTTTGTCACCACCATGCCCTTTGTTAGCCTGGGATTTCCTGAGGTCGGGCAGTGCGCAAATGTCAAGGAAACCATCCAGCAACCTGACAGTGGGATGGAGCTGCCTCACCAGCAACCTGTGTCTCGGGCAGACACCTGCAATATCCCAAGCCTGGCTTCAGGACCACACCGAGCCACAACTCGGCCTGGCTCTCACTCTTGGCCAACCTGGGCCTGAAGGAAATGTCCCCGCACAAACCTTCCTAGAAAACAGAGCGGGGTTATTCTCTTGCTTTGGGGAAGCAGAGGTTATGAACGGGCTGTTTTGTTCCCTGCCAGGAGCATTGCGGGGTCCACCTTTAGCCTCAGCCATTTACAAATGTGTCACTTCCCTCATCAGCATCCCTACAAACCCTGGCTCTGAAAGGAAGAAAGATTTGGATGGAGCTAGAGACCAGCAGAAGGGGAGTGGGGCAAGAGAAAAAGGAAAATGGCCATTGCTTATTTACGTTAAAATCCCTACATTTACTTTATGCATCTACCAGGAAACAAAAACTTTCCTACCTCATGACCTTGAAGAGCCTCAGCAGCCACTTCCTCCCCACATCTGAGCTGTGTTAAGATATACACATGCAAAGTATTTATTTATTTATTTATTTATTAAAAAGGCTCCCCTCAGGCATATTGTGGCGGGGATGCAGGTGCAGCGTGTGCAGCCAAGGAGGCTGACCTCTAAACCGGCAGCAGCTGCTGAAAACCCAGTTTCAAGAAGGCTCCTGGGCACCCTCCTGGCCACAGCAGAGGACCCTGCGCTTGGCTTCTTCTAATTTGCCTGTCGTAATTACATTGTGCTGCGTGTGGCTGAAGCCCACGATTCTGGGTAACCATTTCATTGCATTTTGGAAACATTCCCTGCTCAAGCAGGGTCACCTGGAGCAGGTTGCTCAGGGCTGGACTCTGCAGGCTCTCTGGGCAACCAGCTCCAGTGTTTGACCAGCCTTAGAGTGAAAAAGTTCTTTTCTTACATTTAAACAGAATTTCCTGGGTTTTTGCTTGTCTTTTTTTCACTTTTCATCATTTTCCTCTCATCTTCTTTCTTCTTTGCCTTCCTTCCTGCTGCCCACTATGTATTGATTGATGCACAGATGAGATCTCCCTGAGCCCTCTTCTCAGGGCTGAGCAAGCCCAGCTCTCTCAGTCTCCCCTTGTATGACAGGTGCTCCAATCCCTTAATCACCTTAATCACTTAAGTATATCCATTTATTTTAAGTTCCCTTGAAACTTTCCATAGCCCCTTTTGCATTTGTTGGTTAGGTTAAAACAATTGGCATCTCTGTGGCATTTGCTGGATTGTGGATCTGATTTTCTTACTCTAAAGCTTGACTGTAATAGCTTTTGTCATACAGTCATTGGCCTGAAGAAAGTTGTCCCTAAAGGAGACCAGTGGGGCAAGAACCAGATTTACAAACTTGCATGGAGCAAACGAGCCAGCTGGATTTCACTGGTAGCAACTGGTGATCTCTCAAGGGTTTCAATTTTCTTGCAGGGGGTTGGTAAAAGGCCCCCGCATGACTCAGTCTATTAGTGTTATGTCTGTTTATGTTGTGACTTTCCCCACAGGAAGTCACAGCAGCCAAATCCCGGATACAGGTTTTGGAGGGATATTGGAGTTTCACTGCTACAGAGCGCACGGCTCCATGTGCTTTGTTATAATTAGGTGAATTTGCATCCGCTCCAGCACACTCTCACCCCAAGCTACGTGGCCCCCATTGACATGTAATTGTCACCTTTCCAGCCACATACCTTCAGCCCAAATGGTTTCCTCCTGCCAGACACATGTGAAATAATGGTCTTGAATTTAATGGCAACGCATTTCAAGGACACACCAAGGGACCACAAACAAACCAGGAACATCTACATGAGTAATATGACTATATTTATTAATCCCAATGACATCTTATTTCAACATCAGTAAGTGTTGCATCGGGAAGCTCTCTACAATGCAAACAACAAGGATTGCTTTAAAGTGGAAAGGCTTGTTGGCGCATCTTGGGAAGCCAGTACAAATCGAACAAATGCGCGCTTCAGAAAACTAAAATATCAGCAATCTTGTTAGAGGGATGTTGAGAAAAATACAAAAGTTCTTGGAGAGAGGCAAGGGCATGTAATGAAGAGACCCCGTGTAACATACACATTGCCCCCGGCTCTGGCAACGCCAGCTGGGCTCTTACTCACAGGCAGAGGGGAAGTTAGGTCCACAGGCACCAAAAACAGATGAGAATTGGTTTTAGAAGTGCTGTTGCTCCCAGGGCACCACTGCACTTGCCTTAACACTGACTGGTAACTGTACAGGTGTTTTGCTTCAGACAAGCTAGCACAGATTTTGGAATTGTTTCAAACCAGCAAGTGCTGATTTTAAGTTTCTTTTTTTGTTCTTTAACTCATTTTTTAAAAAAATATTTTCCCAAAGAACTACTAAAAGAAACTTTGCAAGGGCCCATCTGCTGTTCAAGATGACAGCTGCAGTTACTGCAAAGCTTCTGAAGCAGCAAATGACTGATGGACACGGAGCGAGCAACTCCTACCTTCCAAGAGGAGTTCCTGGAGCATCCTAAGAGGGAGACCTGAGCCACAGGATGAAGCGCCCAAGCCCCGTCTCCCCCCGCCCTCTTCTAGCACCACGAGCAGCCAAGGGGCAGTTACTTCTTGTTGAGGTTTCCTAGCTGAGCAGTGGTAGGCGCCACGCTGGCCTTCGGGTGCGTGTGTTTGCTGCTCGCACCAGCGGCTGCCAGGGAGACGCAGCTCTGCGCCTTGCGGCCCGTCCAACCCTCCATGGGGGGAAGCTTGCGGAGGCGGGCGCCGGTGGGTGCATTTCCGAGCCCTGGAGCTGACGCTTCCCCAGCAAGCGAGGCGCTTCCCTCCCGCACAAGCGAGCGGTGGCCTCGCTCCCGGCCCCGCTCCCGGCCCTGCGGAGGGCGGCTGCTCCCTCCCCCAGAGCCCAGGAGCTCATTCCGTCGCTCCCTCCCCACCAGGCGCCGTCAGGGAGCTGTGGGGCCCGCTGTTCTTCTCGCGGCAGGAACGCGTCCTCCGTGCCAACAGATCCCCGGCACTAACTGAAGCTCTCAGAAAGAGCAGCCCCAGCAGGTGCTTTCCACAGCGCAAAGATCCACATCCTCCACACGGAGGGTGCGGAGAGCTTGCACCATTAGCCTCACTTTGAGCGGATCAGAAAGAGCTTCCAACGCGGGAGGAATAGGCTGGCAGTCCTGCAGGAATACATTACAGCAACCCTTTTTCTGTGTCATAGGGCCAATTTAAGATGTCCTGCTTATAGCCTATACTACCGAACTTTCACAACTTTACGCAAATTCTTAATGACATTAAAAACACGGTTAAAACATCTTAAAGCACAAAAAGTTAAATGAAACTGCAGTACACAGGGAATCTTAAAGCAGCCAACTTGGAGGAAGGTGGCCTTGTAACGAGAACACTCTTCATCTACACGCGTTAAGCTTCACTGTTGTATAGAACAAAGAGTAAATATAGGACCGAACGTTATGATGCTCACCGGCTGCTCTTGTTCGGTGCTACCAAGCCATGTACCTAACCATACAGAGGAATTAAAACAGCTTACAGACCCATTTAATAATTTGCCACGAGCAACCCTGCGCTCCCAGTATGACTTAGTCACCCAGATAGAGCAGCATAAACTTGTGTTCCGTAAATGTGGAACGCGGCACATTTCAGCCTCGGTGCTTTGCGCAGCTCTGAGTGCAAGGAAGTTCACGTGTGGAGAAACGAGTCAAACCTTCTCCAGCTTCAGTCGCTCCAAATTTAACCGGCCTGCAGAGGTTTGTGCAGCCTGAACGGCTCCTCCTGGGCGCGCGCGCGAGCAGCCAGAGGAAGAGGCTGGTGGCGCCGGCCTGCTCGGCACCGCGGGCACAAACGCGCGCATGAGGCAGCACCTGCTCCTCGCCGTGTCAAGGCCCGCGCCGCAACCACGCTGTGGGCTCAGAAATCCCTGCTTCGTTCCTATTATTTGCCAACCACAGTTAGCCAAAGAAATCTTTCCTGGAATGAGTCTACCTGGTTCCTGGCTACGGGAAGGCAAAAAACAAACAAACAAACGAAGCCCACAGCCAGTGACTAATTTCTCCACAAGTACTACGGGCATCTCCACGTTACAATAATCCAAGCGGAACTATCCGAGCACTACTGGCGGTTTTCTTATACAAAAGGTCCTTGTGGTGTGCGCTGTCTCTACCTACACCTATTTTGCTATGTGGGTCAATAGCAGAAATGCCGAAGGAACTGTTTAATTTGGGCACATTTCTTTCTGATGTGGTCTCAAATGAAGGCAAACAGGCCTCCAGCAGTGAAGCACCATGGAAAAAATGCACAACCCCTCACACAACATCCTGCTATTTTCTTTCAGTGTCTTTACTAATGATTTCTCCTCCCCATATAGCAATACTGACCAGATCACCCCAACACTGTTTGTGTTATTAATAAGCCATTTACCTTGTGTGAAGGAGGAACTGTAACAGCAGCTCTGATCACTAAACTCCTGCTCATTAGAAAGAGTAAGAACATTCCTAGTACATGTTTGACATTAGGAAAGAGTCTATTGCAACACGAGCAAAAAAAATAAAGAGAGAAACTAACTTAAGAATTTCTGTTCATTGTTTTATAGCAAGAAAACATTTGTCAGGGTTTATTATAAAGAAACAGCGTAAGGAAACCAAATAAATAGTTGAACAGTTAACAGTATGCAATATAATAGCACTAAACTTCAATTACATAAAAATTAAACTTTGGAACAGCATCAATATGAAAGATTTCTTAGAAAACTAGGACTCCATCCAAGAGCCTCAGATCTGTACATGGCAAAAAAACAGTTTTGATGCCCAGGTGGTTCCTGCTTCATCCTCTAATGGGGGACCCTGTCCATGGAGAACCATCCATGCAGCGCCCTAACCCCTCTCAGCCCAGCCCTACAGACCCTGTTTTACCCAAGTCTGCACAAGGCACTTCATTACCTGGGGGAAGGGCTATCTTTTCCTCAGCTGACAGCGACACTGAGCAGGGTTATGCAGCTCAGCCTCAGGATGCTCCTTTGCTCTTAAAGCCACTGTTAGAAGACAAAGAAGTCAGCAATGAGCTCTGGCTCAGGGCAGGGCAGGGGAAGGGGGATGCTGCCCTCAGGGCCTGATTTAGCAGCAGCTAGACCAGCATTTTGAAGCCAGTGGAGAGAACGTCACTAACTTGAGCAGAGCTACCTCATGCCTTGTATCATTTTTCCCCTCTCATCACCACACTCTGTGCAGTCACACAGAGCTGGGTTTTATTTGGGCATCTAGCCCAGCACAGGAGAAGGGAGCAGTCTCTCCTCCTCCTCACGAGTGGCCTATTGATGACAACTTGTCACCCTCCACGCCAGGGTGTTACTGTGCTCCCAGACCATGGATTTGCTCGCCGGTGGGCTAAGCTCTCCTGCTGATAAACCCAGCCCGCAGCTGGCCTGGCTCCAAGGCCGGGCAGCCTGGGTCTCTGCCCTGGCATAAACTCAAGGAAATATGTACATAGCATAGCTTCCAAACCTGCAGGCTGAGCCAGCCAGATTTGCTCCTGTACAACTGTTAGATCAGTAGAGAGTTCCACTGAAGTCAGGTGTGATAAAAGGTGTTTGAAGAAAACCCAGCATTATATATGTGCATTAAATGGCAAAATACATCCTAAACAAACAAACAAACAAACAAACTCCCCTTTTGGCCATTTGTCACTGAAATGCTCCTTCTCATGTCAACTTCTCCAGAACGCTGGAACAATTAACAGACTGCTATCCAGAGACAAAAATCAGAAAGAAAAACGCAAACAAAAATAAGTTTTTATCCTTGTTAAGTTCCTGTCAGCCACCTGCAACCTTGTTTAACTGTTCCACAAAATTAAAAGCTTGGCACATTTTCCTTAGTTGCCATTTCTGAATGTTTTTGTTTATCTAGAACATCTATTGCATATCAGAGATTCCCTTGGCTAAGATATTTGTTGCTTAGTAGAAACTCCTGCCTTTCAGTTATAGCTATAAAACTCCACAAAGTTCAGTAAATGAATTCTCCTGGTAACTCCTGCAGCAAAGGTTCCTCAAATTTAAATCGTTTGGAAATGGCTTTTTGCTCAGTTACTTTTTCCTTCTCTGACTGCCTACATTGTCCCAGCGTGTATGATGCCACTACAATTAGTTCTTCCGTCACGATGGATTCTTCCTCTTCAGTTTTCTCAACATCTACACATTTCCCAGAGGCAGAATCTGCCTCTCCCTGGACATCGCTGCTCTCCTCCCCTGTACTCTTGCTCCAGACCCTGTGAGCAGGATTATCGCTTTGCTGCAGCCAGGGATGTTGAAGACACTCTTCAGCAGTTGCCCGCTCCCTGTGCAGGAAGGGAAGTGTTAAAAAGAAATGTTAAAGTAAATTTGAAATCTAACATTTTGACTAAGAAATCCATACAAATCATTCCACTATGCACTAAACACTCAGTGATGCAAGCTTGTGCTGATTCCTATTTTTTGCCAGAAAAAAACCAGCAGCAATCCGGGAAATAAGTTTTTTAAACAACCAGATTAGGAGAACCTCAATAATTGTATATAGATACAATATATATAAATTATCCAATCCTTGCATTCTTCAAATATCTCCACGGAGAAACAGCAAGCACCTTCAGTAGCTGACAAGTCCCCTGAACAACTGATTCTACAGATAACATATCTTCTGGTTTGAAAGATGCAATTTCCAGTTTGCCTCCCACTGAGGGAAACACAGTAGGGGACCAGAAGGGAGCAATGTACTTCTCCAAATCATCAGGACAAGAAGGCTCAAAGTACAGCTCATTTACAAATGCTACCAGCAGTGTGCACATAAGAGTTTACTGCACCACAAATTTTACTTTATTAATGATTTTCCAAAATGAATTAGTTAGAATTACTAACATGTAGGTACATTCAGAACGTACAAGTTTGGAGGGAAATTGAGAACTTCTCTAGTTGTATACCTAAAAATACATAGGACATAATGAAAAGTGAATAAGCCAAGTATCCATATACTTTATAAATCAAAAGGAAAGTGAAAGCAATAAATATATTTAAAAATCAATCCAACTGATGCATTAGGGTATAGAATGTACATTTTACTTACTCGGGCTTTTTAACCAGCAGTGTTTTGATGAAATCCACAGCAGACTCTGATATGAGGTCAAAGTCTTCTCCAGAGTAACTGATGTTCATCTGAGATATATTTAAGAATGTTTCTTGCTTATCGTCCCCTAAGAATGGCGATATCCCTGTTAACATGACATATGCCAGTACTCCAATGCTCCTAAATTAAAAACAGAAAATGGAAAAAGCAGATAATTCAACAAACAAAACCCCAAAACACTTTCAAGTTATGATGCCATTGATTTTTTTCAACTTACCACATGTCTGTTGCTGTACTGATTGGGTCATAACTCAGAATTTCAGGAGCTGTTCAGAGGAAAAAAAGTGGGTTTTTTTGTCATATGCAGTCATCACATTGTGTGGTTATGTAGTGCAATAACAGCCATGTGGTATTATTTAATAATACAAGCCATCTGGAGCACGGCAGCCAGTTGAAATAAAGATATTTCTGTTCAAGTTATTTAAAAAGTTACTGTCATTTGTTGATTTAAAGTTATTTCTATTCTTACGTTTCACTGTCAACTTTAGAAGACCAGACCAATCTCTTCCTCAGCTAAGGAAACCCTACCAAAATTTCTTATGGAAATAAAGTTTCCATATCTATCATTCCATATCCCAGCAGTGAAACCCACACAGAATACAACACACAACTTCAGAGGTATCTTCAAGTACTTCTTCAAGATCTGGCATGATTTGTTTTCCTCCTCTTGAAAAAATTTAAACGGATGCACATTTTAGCCTACCAGGGCTAAAAGACTGTACTTAGTAAAAGGCAGAATACTTATTTTTCAACCTTTAATCTATGTAATATTTGTTATTACTGTTGGCCAGCTATCTACATTACGTACTCATCTGTAACACGGGGCACAATTACCACTCACGAGCCTGCCACGTCACTTCCAGCTTTACAGCAGGGCCATATGCAATAACACCTGAGTGCTTTAACACAGGAGCAACTCATCCAGCTTGGCTCTGAGCAAATCTGGAGGTAGTTTTTCAATCTCAGCTTCCCTCAAGCTTACGTAGTTCAGTCCTCACGACATCACTGTTTTAGTGAAAACTTACCTACATATTCCGGAGTTCCCATAATTTCTCTTAGTTCCTCACTGCTCTTCATTATTCTGGAAAGACCAAAGTCAACTATCTTTATGTCACCCAGAGGAGATTTACTGGTTAGTAGAATATTCTGGGGCTGAAAAACAAAACAAGCCGACTTTCAAGATCACCCAGGCCCAATGTGACAGCACGATGTTGCATAATTACATTCAATTGTACGTAGCAATGAGGTACTCTCTAACATGTACAACACTCGGGATTTGCTCGTCCAGGATGGACCTGAACAGACATGCAGGCTGGGAGGAGTGGCACGATTTTAAGTTTATGACAGAGAATCAAGAGTCTGCCTTTCTTAGTTTACCACACATACACAAAAGAAACAGCCAGTAGTTATAATTTAACATCTGCATGTGAAGCCCTCCATTCTGCACTTTACTCCTTCGTGCCAACTTTCTCCCCTGCTCTTCGTGCTTCCTTCCAATACAGGGTGGAAAATTCCTCTTCTTGAAGGATCTTCAAAAACTACTTAATAATGTAAAACCAAAACAAGAAACCACAGAACACATGGAACTCCTTTGACTACACCTGTTTACAGAAAGTCTGTTGCAACTGACTTCAATCTTGTTCAAAGTATGAACAATCGTATTATAGAACCCTAACTGCAGAACAGTTTTAAAAAATACAGCAACCTGAAAAACAGGTTTAAGAGCATCACCTTTGGATAAACTTGTTTGCTTTGACGTCACTAGATTCTGGCTGTCATTCTTCAAAGCTGACTTTGTGGCCATGAAGTGCCTTACCTTTTATTTCGTGTGCTCCCTTAGTTAAAATACCTACGAAGGCCAACCTTAAGTAGCATCTTTTACAGAGTTTGCAATCAAAGCACGTTGGTGGGGGACAGAAATATCCCTGCCACCCCAGAGGTCATTTTTCCACATTGGGTTTCACCATTAACTTTCCCCAAAGACACGATGGACCTTCTGGTCCCTGGTCAGCCAGACTTCTGCGATGAAACTTTTATTTATTGAGACACTGGATCATCTGGTATCAGAGATCTTTGAGAAGGAAGGGGAACAAACGGCTGCTGGCTGATAACCCAACTGAATGAACACCGTCCACACTCACTTCTTCCCCAATCACTGGGCCATCCCTTCCTCATTCCCTAGATTTCACACCGATAGCTTTGCTTTTGATCACAGAAACAGAACTGTAAAAAGAACATTTAAAAAACCTTGGCCAGTTCTTGTGGCAAGACCTAAATATAACTAAATGCTTTAATTTCTGAGAAGTTAAGCTACTGGTATTTAAAATTTGATGAAACAACTGCCAATCTATTTGCGAATGTATGTATTAAGAACAGCTTATTTTTTTGATTACAGACTGGGATCTGGCTGCCATACAAAAACCTTTTGGAACTACACATTACCATATGCTTTACAGTTCACATTTGGCATTCTCTATTTGTATTAGAAAAGCAAACATTTAAAAAGCTGCTCATGCCTCCGTCATTAGCCTCTCCGATGCACTTCCCAATAGGAAATTTAGTTTGTGAAAACACAAATAGAAAGCATGAGAAAAGCACTCATTCCCTATGCTTGAATCAAGAAAGTTTTTAATGAAACATTCCATAAAATCCACAAGACCTATGTTGAAATAATTGGTATTTCAGTAGCTGACATACTTGCCAAAAAAGTTTTTATTGTGTGCTTTTTTCTTTAACTCTCATCACCCACAACACATGTATGCCAAAAAAAAGCCCACGTCTAGGCCAAGCTAAGTCTAATCCTAATTCATACTGAACCATCAGTCACGTTTTCCTTAGTTGTACCTCTGGCAACATATAAATTGCTATATTTTAATGTGGTAAACATCCATCCTGCATCCACTTGGAATATTCAGCTGAGAAAATTAGCCTGTAACATGCTTCGTAGCAGCCACTTCCTTAGTAATTGCATTTATTTACTTTCTGAATAGTGGCATGAGCACCATCCCTCACATAGGGATTCTGCTCGCTGTCCTCGCTGTACATCATATTTTGAAAACAACACAGAAGGAGGGAAACTAGCCCACTGGATAACCAGACCAATATATGCCATAAGAATATCTACCTGGTGCACACTCATTCCCTCCCTGATTCAGCTGAATGCGTTTTACTCAACCCCATGGTATGTGAGAGGCAGCGAGTCCTCCCTTACAGGAGGGCTCACTCCTTACAGCAGGACCACTGCCCCCTCCTCTCCCTTTTTTATTTTTACTTTCTTCCATTCCTAATCACCTGAAGATCAAGTCAAACAGCCAAAGAAAACAAAGGAAGAGAGTCTCCCTTACTCTGCAGCTTTTATGCACCACTGAGAGGAGATGAAAGACTCAGCAACGGAGTGCATGCACACTGTGCAAATTAAGTAGAACTAACACAGCACTGTTGAATGATACTTAGTTTGCACTCAGAAGCATTATATTCACTCCTTCTCCAAACTGAAACTAGGTGATTGCATTTTGCCATTAAAAACAAGTCAGGTTGCAAACAGCTTTCAGGAGATCCACCCTTTTGGAAAAAAACAGGCGGCAACTCTGATAGGCCAAGTCAAAAAAGTGTTTTTTACTCCCCTATAGAATATAGTGCTCAGTCTCACAGGAAAGATCTTGCAGCTGATACAGGGTCAGACAGTAGCCAAAGCAAGAGAGCTGTTAGTGCCATTGCTCCAGTTCATTATATTTTTTATATAATTCTAACATGACAAGCTTTTAAACAGTAACAACTACAATCACACACTGACAACTGTTTTGACTTTTAATTCTTCTGGGTAGAGTCTGATCTTATCCGAAGGCGTCACAGAAAGAACTGGAGGGACCGTTCTAAAGGTCTTTGTACAAGACAAATGAAAGAGAAGCCTTATATTTAGAGATCCCCAAATAAGACAACTACTGTAGCATAAGGGAAGCATTTTAGCACATATTTGTGAACTTTGATACTGGCTGACACACTGCTTGCTAGGAATACACTTCATGCAAGCGATCCAAACATTTATCTGCAGAGCAAAGTCTATTTACTTTAAAATTATCCTTTGAAATATGGGCCATTTTTCCTGTCTTCCAAGGCATGCAGATCAATCCTCAAATCCTCAAAACAGCCATAGCTTTTAACCCTACAGATTTAATCATCTTTATTTGCTAATATGCTGAAGAGTTCCCTATATCTTGTTTTGCAAAAGACCAACAGTCTTTTACATTGCAAAGTACACCATGCTGTAAACAGGACTCATTAAAGCCATTTTATTAAAAAAAAA
This sequence comes from Tinamus guttatus, assembly GCF_000705375.1. The sequence continues at coordinate 95,540 of NW_010588164.1, forward strand.
AAAAAAGCCAAATTGCACATGTTGCACTAATGTATAAACATATGAACACTCAAGCATTTGAGAAATTAATTTGCTTTGCTAATTATGTAGTTATGAGTCAATAAAATAACGCTGGATCTTTCAATCAGCGAGAACCAAAGATGCTCTATTTCATAACATTAACTTTCTGATTTGTCAGAAAGCTTAAGCAAACTTGTGCTTAGCTTCGAATAAGCTACCTGTGTGCAAGTCATAATCAGCATCCCCAGTCTACTTTTCTCATTAAGTAAAAGGTGTAGACAAATAAAGCACAATGCATTGCTGATTGCAGAAACCCAACTGGTGTTATGTTAAGTAACACCACACATTTAACTACAAAAGCTATGAATATATACTGTCCACAAGTACATGTCTTAATTTTATATAATTTGCTTCAAGGAAATTTAATGGAAATTTTTTGGCCAGATGTAGTACATGTAGAGACAAAGTGGAGGTACCACATATCTTGCATAAGCGAAGTGGAACCTTAAGGGATTCTAACTGCTCTTGTTTTTAATCCTTTTAAATCTTTATTCTCACATTACTTGCTAGAAATTTCCCCTTAGTTCTTTAGAAATGTAAGAAAATATTAGAAAATTTGGAATGGAAGGCAGGTTTTATGTTGCCATGCTTAGTCATAGTAATATAGCTCAACCTCAAAGCTGAGATACAGCTGGAAGCTGAGGGAAAATAATTAACACTTGCTACCAAAATATGACTAATCATCTTCTGCATTGCTGTTATAGCTCTCAGACATACATAATACTCTGAATTTCTTATAGCGCTAAATCAATTGTTCCCTTATTTTCATCAAAACTATTACTCACTAAGAAAAAAAATTATATTGCACTTTAAGAAAGCCCAGGTCTCAGCTAAAGTACTCATTCCCAAATTAAGAAGTAATCAAAATTTGCTTTCAAATTAATAACATACAATTCAGTTGATGTAAGTTTGATACGCTCATATCAACCCATCAAAATCCCAGTAACTTTAATGTGTACTGCATCTCCAAAGGCAGAATTTTACTGTTTGAGGAACAGCCAGTTTAAAAGTGTTAATTATAAATTAGCATAACATAAGATCAGTAAGTCAGCATTTGACTGAAGAAAATCATGAGAAAAATACCGCAACAGTCTTACCTTTAAGTCGAGATGAACCACATTGTTTCTGTGTAAGAACGAAACTCCTTCTAAAATTTGCTTCATAAGTCGTTTAACATCTTTCTCTTTGAAGGCTTCCTCCCTTTCAGCCACACACTGGTCAAAAATTTCACCTCCAGCAGCACTATGGAACAATGTCTTTATTATTTCAAAGAATAAGCAATAGGCCTTTTTTGTTCTACAAACACTTATTTAGAATAAACAAATCAAGATCAGCAGGTGGTAATGCCCCGTAGTGGATTTTTGTCCAATTATTAAACATTCGGCAAACCTTTATAGTCTAGGAACTCTTGACAACTTCCATGAAGTAGGGCAGACTTGGTGAAAAAAATCTCTCAATTAAATTAGAGAATATGAAAGTTATGAAAGTTAAGTATGATACTACAAAAAGTTATGGGGCTCTTTTGGAGAGATCAGCATTCATCTCAAAGCATGATCTTTAGGACAATGTTTACATCAAAGATTTGTTTTTTGCCATTCCTATGGAAGAGAAAAAAATGTAATTTGACCAAGACAGGTTTTTGTTCCTATCACCCTTCCCGGAACACAACTTGGATATACTCAGAAAGACTAAGTAAAGTTTATAATGTGACTGACATGTTTGTGAAGTCTCTGGTATATAAGGATGCATAAAGTTTAAGTGGATTCCATCTAAAAATGCTTCTGAGAATTTAGCACTCGAAGTTTGGTTTCTTATCTTTATGTGTTTAAATAAATAATATATAAAAAGCTACAACAAAGAAATAAACAGAATATTTTTAAAGCACTCCAAAGTCATATGTAGCACCATCTCTGTATAGCAATGACTTAAGAACTCAATGTTTCACATGACTGTATGGCATTAGTAAGATGAGCAAAGTAGACACACAACCTTGAAACAAGAATGGGCATAAAAACATTAGAATGGGGCCATTTTGTACACTTGATTGCTGAATTATTACTTATCAAAGCATAAATAAAATTAACATGCACATAACTTCTGTTTCACATGAAATCCTATAGTCATTCCCTAGTGAAAGATGGTGAAAACCCTAGGGACAGTATCTTCTTCACTTGCTTCAGTTGTGCCACGCCAAATTCGACTTCCCACAAACATTAAACCTTATTGATGTGCACCAACCTATTTCAGGTCTTTGTTTGTTAATTTTTATTAAACTAGACTAGCTAGATCATCAAGAAAGATGACAGACATATTCAAAGATGCAACGAGACAGTGCTTCATGAATGGTGCACCTGCATTATATGCCTCCAGAAAAGAGCACTTAGGTACACTAAGAATTTTCATTATTCCAAAATCAACTTTGCTACTATAGTTTAAGCACCTTAAAAAGCCTCATAGTTTAAGCACCTTAAAAAGCCTCATAGTTTAAGCACCTTAAAAAGCCTCATGATATACAAAAGCTTCCTTTGCTTTAACAAATAGTCTCATTACCATTATTTGAAATTTTCCTGTAGATGACCTTGTAAGAACAGAAATTTAGAAATCGGTTCTGTTTCAAGTTTTTTTTATATATTTCTATTTCTTTAAATATATATATATATTTATTTAATTGGAAAGGATTCAGATATCAGAGACTTTTTAAAAAGGCACACTGGGTATTATGTTCTAATATTCTAGAACAAATTCATATAAAAATAAACATCAGTAGGATCAAGATAGGGATAGAAAAGTGACCACTGTAATTAACAGAGGAAAAAAAATTGAGTCTTTTTCAAGAACGCCATAATATGTCACTAGGAATAATAATATAACCCCATGTAGCAGCAAGTTGTAATTCACATATGGTGCCAAAACATACTAGCAAAATTATCAGCATAGACCTATTTTACACCAACATGATTATTTTTCCAGTATAGTACTTAATTTATATATATATGTACACATGCATATATACACATACATATACATGAAATAAATCATACTTCATTTTTAAAAGACACAGCTGAAAAAAATAAATCAAAGGGGAGACTTAAGCCCTTTGTCTACTATATGTCTGCTCAGTAGACATATAATAAAGTTATGCTAATAGCCAATTAAAACACTGAGGTTCACTGAAGAACACTAAGCTAAAGCATACACTCTAGAATTTTAATACTACACATCAAGAACCTTGGATTACATTTGTTAAAAGCCAAGGCAATAAAAGTTGAAGCAGGCATTGTCTCATGACTGAAATGGAGAGACAGCTCTGGCATACGAGAGGAAGAAAAAAAACGGATCCATAAAAGGTTTTTTTTTTTTTTTTTCCTCTCCAAATAGGAATTTAAGTAACTTGGAGGATGCCTAGGTTCATCAGCATCTTTAAGAGAGACCGCACCTTCCAGAAATAAACACCCACTTAATGGCTTTTAAAACATGGCCCCTCACACCCACCATGGAGATTGGTATGCTTAGCTTTACAAAAGAAGTTTCATGTGAATTGATGGTTTGATAGGGAACGCTTCATTTTTATATCAAGTTTCTATTTGTGATACAGATATGATGACTTCTTCCAGACAATTCACTCCACCAGAAGGATATCATTGTCAGAGAATGCAAGAGGATAAATTACTCTAAGACTGTTTCGTGTATTGTTGCTGCGAAACACACACACACACACACAGAAGGGATAATTCAACCTGTTAGGCATGTCACTTCTGTGATTTTAAACATACACAGGCCAAAAGTTCCCTCATGCTTAACGTTTATACACCTCTCCTCTAGAGAGAGGATAACTTCTGTTAAGCTGCAGCTTTCTGAATGATCAGTATGAAATAACTGCTTTGTAAACAACTGGACCCCCTTGCTCCACAGAGACTGCTCCTAGGGTGGAAAAGCCATTAAGCGTTAACAACGTCTTTAAGAAAACAAGCCTTCTTCATTTGGGAAGAGAAAATACTAAGAATCCCAGACATAGTCATAGTCATTTTGTGTATCACAAGAAAAAGACCAAACAAATCTCTATTTCAATGTCTGAAAATTTTAATTCTTCCAGCTGTAATGGATCAGACATGAAAGCAGTTTCCAAAAGACTCAAAACTGCAAGTCCTCAGAGTACAGACACATGGATAACAAGCTCAAAGACAGGCATTGCCTCCTCATCTTAGCTAGGTGCACGCTTAGCTAGTAGGCAAGGGGGGGGGAATCTCTCAAACACAAGGCTACCTTAGTATACTGATATCCCCAAAGTCAGGGCTAACTGTGTAAAAACACCCCTGATGAGGGGACATATGGAAAGAAAGCACTCAAGATAGGAAAGAGTGAGTGTAAATAACCAATATAGTGCAAGATGTCTTTTCCTACCTTTCAGAAGAACTTCAGTTTTGATTAGAGACTAAATTTTAAATTAAGCTCTAACAGGCAAGATGTAAACACTGGAACAGAACATTTATTTGTTATGTGTATTTTTGCTTCAAATTCCAGCTGTTGATCCCTATGCTGAATGAAGTTTCCTGCCAGCAGACCCTTACTTCATCCACTTCTAAGACAAGGAATATCAAGTGAAACCTCGCATGTCAAACCATCTATTCACACACAGAACAATAAGTGATGCCCAAAATGACACAAAATAATAACTGTCTGGGTCCAAATAGCTAACTGAGGTAAAAAGTACCTCATCCAGCATAACAAATATACTCCAAACATCTCCTCAAGATTGCAAGGACTTTTCTTCTTAAAGAAGGATAAGAAAGAGTCTAGTACATCTACACAAATCTACGCATGTATATCTACAAATATCTACAGAAGCCCCTGCCAGTCAGACCACCAGCTCAGAAGCTTTCACAGAGCAGCATGTAACAGCCAAGATACTGGAGTTCCGCATGAAAGTTTTATCATCTGACCCACTACAACAGTATCCTCTATCCCTTGCACACATGTATAAATATAGTGATGAACATTTACAGACAGAAGTCAGTCCTTGATAGAAAGAGCAACCATGCCTCTGATAAAGATTCTGAAAAAGACAAGTTACAAATATTGAGCCAGAAATTAGATTAAAAGAAAAAAATATTTTGAAAATGCCAGCATTTCCAGATTATACTGTTACCTTTTCCAATGCATGTTCCAACATTCTTGTATTCATTCATTCCCTTTTTAGTGAAATGACTGACCCACAGATAAATTCAGACTTCACACACTACCCTTTCAGACTAGTTCCTACTCAACTTTCTAGCTGAGGTTTTGTGCCAATGGAGGGAAGTCAGGGCATGTTGTCAATTAGGGATGTGAGCGTGTAGAGCTTTGCCACTCCATGTCTGTAACCAGCTTTAATGTCTCCTTGCTTCCCACAGCTTAGAGCATGCATTAACATTTACCGGGCAATTTGAAATTTGTTCCCTGTTAAAACAGATGCTGCTTTAAAGAGAACTCTTCAGATCACTTTAACACTTCTTTTTTTCAAGGCAAAGCATCAGCATTCCCCTCATGTCAGATCTGTATCAACACAAATCTTCAAAACCGTAGCAGATAAACAGGTATTTAACTGTTGCCCGCTAAGTTTTTCTCCTTTCCCTGATAAGGATCTTGTACACAGACCATCAGGCTTAACAGAAACAGAATAATCTTATGCCCTAGAGAAGCTTACAGCCTAGGTACGTTCTTTAATCCTTTGCATACAGAATGTCAGAAATTTACTAACATTCATACCTGTTTTGTTGCAACACGTTTCTGGAACATGCTGACATTAAAGGAGCACCCAGACATATTTGCT
>NW_010588164.1:119068-162522 GCF_000705375.1 Tinamus guttatus
GAAAAGAAACATAAAGAAACTCAAACTCAAAGTAACAAGGATTTTGTTGCTTTGATGTCATCACAGTCACTTAAGAAAACAGCCTTTTAAAAATGTTTTAGGCTCTGAACTTGAAAGACAGCTTTTGCCTAAGATTCGGATGGAAGCAGCCAGCTAATGCTGTTTGTTCCCTAAATCAGGAACCCAGAGGCTGCCCGAGATGGCATTTGCCAGGTAGGAGATGTATGCCACCTAACCTAGCTCTGAGCCTATGGTGAGTGCCAGAAAACGATGCGAAGAAGTCTCTCTTTTCAGGAGAAAGCCTTTCTTGTTTCAGTTAGTGGGGTTTGATGCTGTCTCTGAAATACAAATATCTTTTCTTATGCTACAAAAAATAGTTTCCTTTTTTTTTTCTTAATAAAATATAGCTTTTAAATACTTAAAAAAAATTTAACTATACAATATTGTAAAGATTGGAACTTTTTATGTTAATGAGACAGCTCTTGATATACTATGTTCTTTGACCAAAGTGGGACCAACCATTTGGATGCTTCTCCTTTTCTTTTATTGTTGGAAGACGTCCAACTTTTGATATAGTGCAGATAACTTTGTAAACACCACCAGGAATAAAACAGGAGCTGTACATGAATCACTGGGTTTTGGGGCCCAGTGGTGAAGGAGGCAGAAATTACGTACGTTGACAACGGAGTTTGGTCTCTCCTGGTGTGACTCTCTGATGTAGTTCATGTGCATGTGACGGATGCTCTCAGAAAAAAACACAAAAAGACAAAGAGAGTTTCATCACTGCTGCGCACAGGGGCTGGGCATGTGCAGTAGGTGACTCAGAGCTACTATGTGTAAGTAATAATCATCACGTACAGGGACTAGTCCAATGGAGCTAGTTTGTAGCTGAGGCCTCCGTAGGCAACTGTAATATGAGCACTCAATATGAAAAATAGCATGTACTATAAAATAGATCCTCAGTAAAAGTCACACAATAAATTAGTATAAAAGTGGCTGAAACGTTGCAGAAGCAGAACGAACAGGGCAATTTAAATATCCCAAGTACTTTATATATTACTAACAAAAACCTGCTATTTCTGTGTGTCTTTGGGTCCATCACCATTCAAACATCCATTGACCTAAGAATCAGAAGAGTGAGCTAAAACTCAAGCAATGGAGTCAGTCAAGTGTGATGAGTTTCAGTACACCATCCAAATACATGAGAAAAGCTGGGCTCAGGCATTTTCTCCTGAGAGAAGATTTATGGCAATAAGATGTGTCTGACATGGAACTGATCTCCTGGTTTGATGGTTTCCGAAGCACAGCTAACACATGACTAACAGTCGCAAGCCCCCAAGGAGTGTGGCATTTCACGTGAGTTGCTGGACACTACGTTACCTTCTCACTTACCTTCAATCTTACTTCACAGGTCTTGTGCTTTGCATTTGATGCATCCTTTAACACCCTTATCATCAGAAGTAAAAAAGATACTTCCTATTTCCTTTTCCCAGTTAAGACAAACACTTTCAATCTGAGATGGGTCTTGGAATACAAGGGTAGCAAAGTTTAAAAGTGGAACACAATCATCAGAGCTGTGAGGCTAAGCCTCAACAAAATCCATCCAAAGGCAAGTTCACTGCTATTTTAATTTCATTCCCCGTCTTCAGAGCTAGAATGCAAAGTACACCAAATTGAAGAGGGTTATCTCTGAAGTAACAAGAGCTAGATCTTTAATTCAGTTGTACCTAATATGACTGGAGGATCTTTGGGCTTACTCCAAGAGAAATTACAGCAAATTCTTAACCCAAAGAGAGTTATAATCGCCTTCATCCTTGACAAGCACCCTCATTCTCTGCAGCTTCTCAGAAGACTAAAACCTTTTGTGTACAACCATTGCTGAGGCTGTGGAGATCTGCACTGAACAAGAAAAGGAAAATGACATAATAACTAGAAAACAAAACAACAAAAACAGTAACCATAGATTAGCCCAGCCTGACAGAAAGTGAATGGCTTCTGATACAGGGGATGGGATTGTCTAGATTTATCATTTGGGAAGAAGCATTTTTAACATCAGAAAACAAAGAGCTGGTAAACAGTACTCAAAGGTATTCATAAGAGTAGCACATTCTTCTTATTTCCCCTTTTCCTTATCGCATACAATACTAAGGAAAGGCAGCCTTGTCCTTTATGCTACATAATAACACATCCTTCTTGAGTGTGCACAACCTTGTGCTTCTGGTGTGGTAAACATTACAACAGAGATGCCCCTCCAATATCTCTGAAGTGCAAGTTCTCTCCAGCACTTGCAAGAAACAATCGTAACAACTGCTGTTATGCTTTGCATTCATTGTGTTACAGGTTGTTTTTTACTTTTTGAAGGTCTTATCTGCACCGTGTATCTGGGCCAGTTCCAGCTGATGCAACTGATATGGGTCATGAGTTCGTATATAAAAACATCAGTTTTGCTCACGGTTGTCTTTCAGATGGACAATATCTACAGGGAGAACGAGGATGGATGAAAGATATATTTGATCAGCTCCTAGTACTGGATTCAACTGTTAAGAAGTAAGATGGACTGTGGTTTGATCTAGAAGATGGGACATATAAAAGCTTGGAATGCTTGATGAGGATTTTTTTTTTTATTTTTTAATCAACGTAGGTGGAAGTAAACATTTATTAACATTTGGTCAAGTGTAGCGTAACTTGCATTTGTATTTTCATTGTTATTAATGGAGGTATGTAGAGATATACAGAAACCTTGAGACAGTTGTTTTTCTATTGCATACAGACTAGCAGTCCATTGGAAACAGAGGATGAAAGCATGAAGGTTAGATCTTAGAGGGCGGCAGTTCTTCATGCACAGCTTTTATCAATCTTGATTTTTGTTTGTTTGTTTTCAAAAATAAAAACATGGGAAACCAAAATCAAATGATGGTGGAAAGGAAAGGTGACATCATCAGCCAGAAAAACACCAGAAGTGCCTGAACTCCCTCATTCAAGTCCAAAGGTACTAGTTTCTTCAACAGCTGTCAACAGCTTTTCATACAGCATAGAATATGAGGGGTAAGGTGGAAGATCCAAACGGTTGAAACATGTGTGTGCCCTGCAAAAGGAAAATATGCTGCATGTTAATCTAAATAAACACTCTAATGAGAGAAAAAAAAGTCCTGCTGAGACTCAAGACACTCAAGTTCACTTAAGACATATCATTCTAACACAGAAATTCTAACTCTTAAAGTAAAACTCTTAAATTGCCCGAGGTCAGACAATACTGAAATGTATGTGTGCATGCACATGTGAATTTCAAACAGAAGAGACAAGCTATTCCTTCTTTGGATATTGCAGGTATCCACAGGGATCTTCATGGAGAAGCATCCTGGAGGTCAGTGAGGAACTGCAACATCAGATAGAAAAATGCTACTACTCTAACTTTGGTTGCTTTGAGATTTACCACAAAATGCAGCTCAGCTGTACATCCAACATGAGCAGCTAGTAAGTTTGGCACCAGTGGGCAGGCATAATGTGATGAACTACGATGACAACATGGGCTCCATGAGTGCTTATAATGAGACAGGACTGACTGGAAAAAGAGCACTCAGAGATCTTGAATCCTGGTAACTGAAGAAGAAAGGTTGCTAAAAATGTTCCTCCAAGTCATCTGTAAGACATCTGCTGCAAATTTGGCCTTTAAATGTAATTATTTATTTGTGGTAGCCAAAGCAGAAGCAAAATATTTTCTTCCCAAAGCAAGCTGCCAACTTGATGACCCTCTTCTTTCCAAATTCTGTCATTACATTTACCCCCAGTTAGCAGCATCTTCACAAGAGCCCCTGCAATGGGAACTAAACTTGGCTCCACCTTGTTGCAGCTTTCCTAGTGGCAGCAATTAGACCCAGCTGTGGATCCCTCTTCACCAAGTGAGGAGACAATCCCTGCCTCAAACAGCTCATCCATTTATACTGACTGAAAAACACAGAGCTCATTCAACATGGGGACACACTTTCATTAACATTATTTTTTTCAGTCAACTTGGAGGTTACATGATGTGAAGAATATTTCTGTTTCCTTTTGCTCTATTAAATGTGAATTGGCCAAATGCTACAAAGGCAATACAGCCTCAAGGGCTAATAATGTCTAACCATCTGGTCCTTGGTATTGTTAGAAGAAGGGGAGTTGTATTCCTTCTATCTCCTCTAGCTCATTTATCTCCTAGCTTAATACAATGCTATTTCTTCAGTACAGAAACTGAAGAGCTATGTTAGAGTGGACACTATTTGAAATCCTGTTAGCCATCTCTTCGGCCACACGTGAAGTCAGAAAAACTTGATATTGGTAGACTGGCTAGCCAGAGACTTGCAGATTTGAAAGGAGAGATTTATCCAGCACCTGTGGTGAATCAGGCAAATGAAATAGCCAGAAGCATGTAATCTTCACTGTATCATGCTATTTCAATTAGGAGAGCTTTTACAGTCTTTTCTTTTCCCCCTCCTAAATTATTTCTTTTTCATGTTAGCTGGTCACTCTTTGGGAGACCGTACAATAAGTAGGATTTGTTGAACTAGCTGGGTACACATGTGAATTGGAGGAAACTATGAATAAACAAAGCAATTATTTAACACATCTCTTGAAATTAAACATGGTAGATCATGTGTGCTATCCTGAGGAGCTCTGCACTGTTTGTTGTTTATCTCAGTAATTTTTGGCAACGTAAATTGTTTCTCCAACCCATTGCCAACACGTATCAACGACTGGGAGTTAATGAACTGAAAGATTCACTCAGTGCATTCAGGACATATTCACCCAAGCAACGGGGCACCCCTCAGGGACACCCAGCTCAGTGCAGAGCTCCACAACGGGACGTGGCTTCGTCACGACAGCTTTGGGGCGGGCTGTGACTCTGCTGAGCCCAAAGTGATTTCTCTGTAGGGTATTCAACTTCAGGCACATTGAACTGTCTGAAAATGTGGCATTTCAGACACCTCTGTCTTGTACTGTGCTATGTGGTGCCAGTATGTCCACAGCCAGTGGTTCTGCAGTTTATTCTCTGGTAGGCTTTTGTGTAGGAGGAGACGGATCATCATCTCTCTCACTTCAAACTGGCTAATAAGCAACCTTGCAATGTTTTTGACTTTTTTTTAGTCCTTCTTGGTCAAATTCAGACTAAAGATCAATTCATTTTCCTATTACAAGGTTCATGGAAGTGGGCTCTTTATAGAATGCCTCAAGGAGTGTATTGTGGGAGGAAACAGGAAGGAAGGCAAGGAAGGCAAGGCAGGAAGGCAGGAAGGCAGGAGGGAAGGAAGGAAGGAAGGAAGGGGTAACATGTCTAGAAGCATTAAAGGATCTTGTCAAGCAATACTCTTGTGTTCTCTAGTTCAGTAACTTTATACTAAAAAAATTCTTTCCCTCCAAAAAGTCCCACCACATCAAAAAGGAAAGCTAATTTTCAGCAGTACTAAGCAGGTTAACAACTCTACCTTCTCAGGACGCAAAACACAATACGAACGCTGGTTAAAGGGCAAAACCTGAGGTCTGGGGAACAAATGCAGATCTGCTGCAACTCCAGTGATGCTGATGAAACCCAGTCAATCTTATGGCTAGGTAGTTATGTGTAAAGTTCTCTGCTATGATTTTTGTGTTGAGCCCAAGTGGTTTTGTGCTGCAAAGGCCACAGTGTCTTCTCCTACAGGTGGGTAAGTTCCTTCAGAAAGGAGCTGACCGCCTTGGTGAGAAGGACTGCAGCAGGCATATTTCAGGAGACACGTGCTATTTTGTAGTACTGGGCTTGCTGTACATTTTGGTGTGAAAACATTGCATCAGCAGTAGAAGAAACAGTCACTGCAATGAGAAAAGTCTCTCTTCCTTTAATTAAACCTCCAGCCACGCAAACCTGCTGACATTTGAGAGGGTGTTCGGGAAGTGAGAGGTCTGGAATAAGAATTAGATCAGTAAGGGCTTTCATGGAAAGCATTCTGGCTTCTCCAGAAGAAAATGCAAGATAAAGTCATGTAAAGCAGTTCTGACCCTCACATGCCCTCATCCTCTAGTAAAGCAGTAAAAGGATCACTTAAAATTTCATCCTTCCTGGCAGCTTGTTTTTATTGCTCACAGCAGTTTTAGTAGGTCCAAATTCTTAATCTTGCTGACAGTTCACAGTGCTATTTATTTCCTTTTAAGAATTCTCTCTAAAAATTATGTGTTAAGCTTTTAAGCTTTTTGCATTCTTCTTTCCTTGTCACTTCTGTTAATCCCCATAATGATGAGAGTCCAAAGGCAGCAAATGCACACAGACTCCCTCCTATCTAATTTATAGCTTGGACCTGCCAACTAAAGACAGACTTGCATCTTGACATAACCCTGCCAGTCAGACAGAAACCGGACCTTTCTCCTTTTCACTTTGCTGTCTTTAAAAAAACCCACAACCCCCTTTGGATCAACCTCAAGGCTTGCAGATATTACTTCTGTTCCTTCGGTTTGTAAAAAGGAACACTTGTATTCTCTCTGGGAACCAGTGAATAATAGATGATTGTGGACTTGTAGATGATAGCGATAAATGAGAAAAAAAAAGAGGAAAGAGAAGCAAGGGAGTTAAGGAAAGAAGCAGCAAAGTGCACACACACACTCTACTGGGAAAGGAGGAAAGGATGAGAAGAAAGTTCTTTGTAGCTGCACAATCTTTTTTAATTGCTATATGGGATTCTTGGGACTTCTCTTTAAATATTTTATCATCTAATAGGGACAGAACTCTCCTACAAAAGGTCAAATATTTACCAGCACTGATAATTTTTATCATACCTAACCTGTGGATGGTATCCTGACAACTACTAGTATGACTCTGCTGAAGGAAAATCTCTTTTGATGGAAGGGTAGGGTAGTTACAACTCAGCACTGATGGGGAAAAGACCTCATTGTGTCAAATGCGATTATTTAAATCCCTGGAATACATTCTGTGTTCCTTATTTAACTGTGATTCAAGAAGAACTTCCTTTGGAGCTGACATGAGTTTTGTCTGCAAGCAGAATGCAATCAGAAGATGGGACAGAGACAACCGCAGGTATTCAGAACTTTGGAGGCTGAGATGTAAAAGAAAGGAACTATTTTCTCCTATGCCTATAGTAGAAATCATTGCTTGTTCTTTCAATATGCATTTTTTTGGGGACAGATGTTCTGCTCCTACAATACTGCATGAAGCTATGTTATTCCAGGTAGGAAATCACCATTTAGCTTTCTAATGTGCTAGCACTCAAAGTAAATACAGATAAGAGAAATAACCCAATGTTGTGATCTAATCCTGTTTGTCCTGCACCAGCATTTTACACCACTGCTACATGCTCCGGTAGCAGAACTACTTCTGATGAACATGAGCACCAATAGCTTAGGAAAAAGCTTTTGGCTTCCCAACGTTCCTGAAAAGGATGTGATTATCCACAGGGCTTTCCAGAAGCAGTCCGGGTGTTATCCATTAGTGGTTATGCTTTTATGTCATTAGGTGACACATCTTTGCTCACTACAAGCAAACTGCAGTTGCATACTCCCTCACCAAATCACAGGATAAGATGCAAGGGAGTCTTCAAACCACATTAGCTGTCTAGAGCAGGAGGGAGTGAATACAGGAGGAGCCCTGGGCTCTTCTAACCTAACTAAAGCTATCTCAATCCTTTGTAAATACTTTGGAAATCTCAACACTTTGTAAGAAAGAGACCTGACAATGCATGGGCCAAACTAACATATTCCCATGATCCAAATTCTGCTGGGACTGCAGGAAAGCCAGATGCACCAGCTGTCTGGATCTTTAAGCAGGCACCTACTATACCATCTCTTGGGTTATCATGTCTACTGGGGCCTTAGGCGCAATCTGAACACATAAATGACCAAACCTGATGGTTGCTAAGGCCCATGGGGAAGCTCTCTTTCTTTCCATACACCTCTGGAAATGTGCAGCAAGGTAGCCCTCCCTTAAAGTTGGAGGAATTGTTAGTGGGAGACGGGAATTTGTTGCGGGTTATTTTAAACAGGTAAAGTTAGTGTGTATCATAGGGCCAAAAGGTCCACAAATATGACTTAGGACTTTTTTAAGCCTCTAAATCTAAGTAAATATATAACTAAATCTAAATAAACACAAGCAACCCATGATCAGGCATTAAAAAAAAGTTTAAAAAATATTTATTTAGTCACTTAACTAAGGATTTAGGGAGCCTCCAGGTTTAGCCTGTGTGTTTTATGTATTTCTTAACACTGTGTATACTTGGCAGCATCCCATAATTTCACAAAAATACAGGTAATAAATTCAGAGTGATCAAGCTGTGATTATTCCCTCCAAGCAAGTGCCATTTCTTTTTCCCCCCAGCTAAAATGAACACGGAGCTCTGAGACTTCTAAAAGGTGCTAACAACTTTCACCTGGAAAAGAGGCCTCTTTCAGGGAGAGCAAAGGGTTCAGCCATCAGCAGACAAACCTGAAGCTGTTAATGTGAATATCTCGGGGCAAACTCAGTGTGGGTCGTAAGTAACAACCGACACCCGAGGCGCACGAAGGAAAGTTAAGCAGAGGAGGAGGAAGCCAATTCCCTTTGAGAAGTGGCTGGGTCAGCGCAGGGCAGTTTGGGTGCCCACTGTCCCCTCTTGTCCCTTCCCATCCAAGCAGGGTGCACAGAGAGCAGATGCTGCCCTGCTGCACCTCGTGCTGGCCAGCCCCGAAACACATGTACAGAACCTGACTATATTGAAGCTGCACAGTCTCATCCCAGCAAACCAGCTCTCGGGCTTCCTTTCCTCCTTCCTGGCTGTTACACTGGCTGAGGTGCAGAGGACATGAGTCATTTCACTGGCCCTACGTGTTTCCACTTGCTTTTAAATCTCAGTGCCTGCATCTTGCTCTCATGTAGGCTTTGGATCTCTGCATAGTCTTTATGGACTTTAGTTGATGGAATTAAATCAGAGCAGACCAGGTGTGATTCAGCTGAGATATCTAAAAAATCTGTGTTAAGATGTGGATGAACCTTAAGAATACTCTCTTCCTTTTTCCTGGCCTTCACTGGTCAGGAAAACCTGACCGTAAGACATGAGCTGAGAAAGTTGCTGATGTGCCCAGGCCCAGCTCCTGTGTATCTCCACTGCACTAACAGGGGCTTGAACATTCTTGTGCTTGGACCAAGATGCTGCCCATATTTGGATTTTTCCTCTCCAGAGAGCTCTGGAAGTCCTCTCAGATCTGTGCTGTAAAGCATGCTTCTGTTTTAACAGCATGGATGGCAGAAAACTGGAAAACTGGATCAGGCTCATGCTTAATTAATTCACTGTCTGAATATGTCCATAAGGTTTGCAGGACAGATTTTGCAGTGTGCCATGAAAGTAGTTATGGCCTCCTCTGGATTGCATCTGCAAGCAAATGGTAAGAGTCCAAGGGACTGTCTGAAAATGCCTTTTTGCCTGCCCGGTCTTGGGCATTTCATGGAAGATTTGCCCTGATTCTAGCCAACCCCCTGGAGAGAGTCACCAGAAGAACTGACTGCAGGTAGCTAAGCTGCATAATGTGAGTGGGGTGAGAATTTCAGACTCCTCTGGCTTCCAGTTCATTAATTTAAATGTGAGTAGGCAATGAGGACCCAGGAGTGATGCAGGAAAGCATCCTTTGGAGGGTAAATGGTTGTGTAAAAGAGTCATGTAGCAAAAGTGTCTTAGAGGTCCTCAGATGCAGCCCCATGAAGAATGCTCTGCATTGCAATCTCGACAGTGTACAATCTCAAGCAAGTGTAGGACATTCAAGAAAACATGGCCCAGTAGAGAGGAGACGTACAAGTGCTGGTCAGGGATAAAGTGCTTGAGGAGACTTCAGAACTGAATTTATCATTGGCTGTATCACGACTCTCTTGGGTGGCCTTAAGTAGGTAAGACCACCTCTCTGTGCCCCCCATGTCCCTTCGTTTAGAGAGGAAGATGACCCCTGCTTTGGAAGGCAATCTGCAGTCTGTTGGCTCTGTATGATATTATGGCTCATTTACTCCTAGCTGGCTGACTGCACTAAATGTAACAAATTGGGTATTATCACCACATGGTTGAAAGTCTCTTTACTGAGTCTCCTCATGGTGAAAAAGTCAGAGCATCGGAGCAAATGAAGGGATTACACTCAGGTCTCTGGCCAAAACTCAGAGACAGATTTTGCCTTCTGTGGTTCTGTAACCTCCTCACAAGTATTTTTACTGGCATTTTGGAGGCAAAGAAAATAGAACCATCTGACAGGCTCCTGCTGTTCTGGATCTGATTCAGAATCAAATATAAGACGACTGGGTTTGGATCTAGGAAAAATTTTATCTTAACCACTTCCCAGGATTCAATGTAGTTCAAACTGAGCCTGCAAATCAAAAAGGTGGCAAAAGAAACATCTTTTCTCTGAATGCAGTTACAGAATAAGCTGAAGCTTGTCTCTTCGCAGGAGCTTTAGGATGTCCCTATTGTATTCATGATCCTTCACTGCAAGAGACCGCTTTTCTCACAGCAATTCTGTTTTTTTTTATTTAATCCTAGACTTGGCATACCTTGGGAGGGATGTTATTTTCCCCCATTTCTCTATACAGAAGCGCCGCAGACCGTTGCTGCCCCGGAGAGCCGCAAAGCCCTCATAGGGCACGCTTGATGTTCCAGTGACAAACTGCAACAACCGCAGTCTCTGCTCGTTGTTAAATCTCTCCACTGCTGCCCAGAACCACCGTATTACTATGTGTCCATCATGGTAACCTGAGCACAAAAGCAAGATATAACAATTAAATTCATACCCTCTAAGTGGTGATTGCAACATCTAAATGCATTCTCACTAACACGGGCAGAAGCTCTTACTGAAAAGACCCTGATCATAGCCCCAGTCTTATGCAGTATCTCTGGATACTATGAGTAACAAATTAAATTCCAAGGTACACGGCCTCTCACAAAAGCCTTGGCAAGCATGGGGTTATCTGCATGAAATATAAAGGACCAGTATTGAAATCCCACACAGTGTGCAGCCTGATGACTTAAAAAAAAATCTGGTTCCCAAATACCTTTTCTTCTGGTTGTGTTAGTGTCCCACATACGGAGTGGAGTTTGCTGCTGCAAGTCTTTCCCTGGCAGACTTCCTACCTCAGGGGCTCTGTGCCTTCATTTGTGCTAGTGAAAACCAGCATAAACCCAGGATAAATCTGTCTCAACAGCACTGCTGAAAAGAATAACTTAGGAGACCAGTCCTGCTTGTGGTTAGCTGAGTATTTCAAGTTAACACAAAGGTTGGGCAGTGAGCAGCAAAGACTTATGCCTTGTATTTCAGGGGAGGATATGTGAACCTCAGGGACCTTCCTTTTGTAGTGCGGAACTGGTGGATTTCAAATTTATCCATCATTCAAGAGAGGCTGAATAAATCATGTTCAGCATTTAAAGCAAAAATAACTCATCTTGACATAGTTTAGGTGGAAGGGAATAGCTAAGAAAGATCTCTATTTTGTTGAGTGTAATTGGGAGCAATGGAATTTGGCTCTTCCTTTGCTGCTGAAGCTCTTGGCTTGTGATATTATTTCCAATGAGGCCAAGAGTTCATTCACACTCACCAGAGTAAGTAATGTTTAGATCAAATACTGCATATTCTTTTCAGTCTTATTAGTTAAAACTCCTGTTAAGTCGGTAGAAGTTGAGACTAAGTTAAAACTGCTGTGAAAAAGCAATTCCAAATTTCTAAACCTGTTGATCAAATCCTGAGGTCTTACTTATTTTGTTCCACGAGTTATCCTTCACAAAAACTTTCTGAATGAAATAATTGTTTCCTTCAGGAAAGGCAAAAGGAAAAAATGGACTAAATCTTTCATAAGTTAGACTGGAAAATACCCGGCAAGCTGTTAGTAAGCTTCAGCTTCAGAGTTTACCTCCACGATACTCTGTGTTGTTACGCCAGTCATTGAGATCTATTTCTGCAGTGCCAGCAATAACCAGCTCCAGTTCTCTGGCATCAAAAACAGAGACAAGCCTGGAGTCTACGACCTAGAACACAAAACACTAGTAAGCACAATTTCAGATGGGAAATAAAGCAGATGGACAACTTCCACTCTGAGAAATCAGTGCTCTTCAGCTAGTCTGCTGATGCTTTGTGCTGCAAATAATACTGACACTTGAGATTTGACCAGAATAAAACAACACAAGTGGAAGGACATAGTTTGCACAGAAGATTTTTCACTGTACCATTGGTTCTGACAAGTGATTTTGATGGTCAAACGGACACTGGATTTGTAATATGGAGAGTTTCTTTTCTATTATTTTGTTTACATTGGAATATGTTTACAGTTGTTCACAGCAGTCTCAGATCTTCAGAAACTCTCAGCCTCAGAAACTGACAGTGCAGTTTCGGCTTCAGGAGAGGTTCATCTTCTTTGTGACATGAAAAGAAAAGCTTTAACAGTCTGTAGTATCCACAAGAGAAAAACAAAACAAAACAAACAAACAAAAACCCGGAAAAACCCCCAATCCTCCCCAAAAAAACAAAACAAACAAACAAAAACCCCAAAAACCCAACCTGGAGAATCACATGAACAGTTTTGTAGACTGTAAGGGGTCATCTGGCCAGTCCCATTCTACAGCAAAATCTCTGACCATTTCTATTCAGCTACAAAGTCACCCAAACCAGTTTCTATCCCCAGTAAATGTCTGTGCATGTTTTCCTAGTGTCATCAGCTACTAGTACTGCTTTGTGTGCGCCTTATCTGTTGCTTCATTTTCCTGAGCTTCCAGATTCTTTTAGTTTACTGACTATAAGCCAACTAGCTTGCCATTCTTGAGTTTGTTCTTTTAATTTGTTGTGGCAGGGTAAAAGTTTTCAAACCATCACTTTTCTTACTGTAGGAATGGACAGCAATGATCTTTAATGGTGTCTCAGTTCTACCTATGGTTTCCTTTTCATCATTATGCTTTATCATATTCACGTTACGCATTTCTTCCTTTCTCCCTTAATGCTAAACGTCATCTGCAATGTTCCTGGCTGCTGCAGATTTGGGTGGTCCATTCCTGTCCACTTCTGCCTTTTAAGCTATTTCATAGGGTGCTGACGCAGCATAGTTTAACCACGGGGTTACCAAACTGAGATGATGAATGCATGATGGTGGGAGCATCATTTTTAACTTACTTCGTAGAAGCCCCGGACCAAGGCCTCTGTTTGCTGAACAACTCCTCGTTCCACACGCCATTTCACCATTCTCTCTATGTACTCTTTTTTATTCTTTTCTGTCACTGCCGTATTTGCCCCTCCAGATTTCAGTTCCCTTTCTGTCACCTATCAAACAAAGAAAAACAATGGGGTAGCAACATACGGATGATTTCTTGCGTCAAACTTCAAGTTGTGCTTTGAAAATATAAGTAGAAAACAAATACAGCAGCCATATTTTGCATTGCCTTGGCTCTTCATCAATTTGTAGTAAAACATAAAGCATAATGAGGGGGTTTTGCTACCCTCTTCAGTTTTCTGCTGCTATAACAATGATGTTTAACAAAGATAGTAAATAAGCTGCATGAATACATATTCATTATTTCTATTATTTACATATTATTTATATTATTTATCTATTTATTAGCCTAACAGATGGCATACAGCGTATATTTAGGTCACTTAGCTCGAGGGACTTATAGAAACATCATAAATTATGAAAACACTCAGTGAGTCACCTAACCTGTAGCTTTGTTGAGAAACAGCAAGAACAAGTAAGGTTGCATGTAACAAGTTAGGAATCTGCAGCTGGTGCAGGTTAAATTCCCAGCTGTAAATCACTGCATTGCCAAGGGCAGCATCCTCCGGAGGGGAAGACTCTGGCTGAGCCGGCCCCCTGTACTCGTCGATTGTGCAGCACCAGGATGTAGCTGGTTAGAACCACAGCTGAACACTGGCCTTAAGCATGCCCTTGGCCAGTGTTCTGCATCTCCTGCAAAGCTTCCCATAAAAAGCCTGACATGTTGCTGACCGATTTCTTCAACTTCTCATTATCTGTGCAATTTCAAACACAATAGATGATCTGCACTTGGAGACAGCCAATCCCTAATAGAGGGTCCCTGTTTTTTTCTCTTCGGTTCAGATAGGTTCAAATCACAGCTGTGAGCTAGAATTAAGAATTTTATTTCAGAGTAATAAGGAGATATTTTAAGTCCAAAAGGAAATGCTCCAGACTAAATACAACTAATTTTCACCTTATAACATCCAGAAAACTATGTTTTAATGAAACCTCCATGTTAAAACTCAATATCAACAAACTTGATGGATTTTTTTTTTCGCTCTTAGACTGCCCTTATGTAGTCTATCAAATAGCAGGCCAATTTGCCCCACTCCTTTTGCCTGACTGGAGCAATTGCCATGACATCTATATATGGGGCTTGGAGGAAGTCTTGGAAGAACATTTTCTAGTGCATAAAAACAGTTAAAAGTACAGTGAGCAGCTGCCACCTCTTGATGTTTTCAAATTGGCATCTAGTCCCCACTGGTAAGACTTTGGGACTCTTAGTTCTACATCGTACTGTTGAATTAGGGACCTGTAGGCAGTAAGACTGGTGCTCCTCTGTAGTAAGTGCTACTAAAAAAAAGGTTTTACAAAAGAAGATTCAGCCCCAAAAGTTAACAGCTAAATTCACAAGCCAGAGATGAGGCAGGAAAGAAGTGATGAAAGAAGCAGTGACTTGTCCATAAATAAAGTCATTGTAGAAGCAGGAAAAAGGCCCGTGTCCCATCTACAGTATAGCTTATCAAAGAGCTACTCTTTGCTTTGCTTACCCAGCCCTTTAAATGCAGCTTTACAAATATTAGCAGAGTTCCTGCTGTGCTCTATGGTTGCATAGGTATCCAGCAAAGCAGCATCCAGACAGCATTTAAGTGGTCAGATATTTTTGACATTCAAGAATTCCCAACTGAGATCCATCTGTGAGTAAAGAATGTGATTGTGATTTCTCGGGGATTTTGCTGGCAGCAGTTAACTGGCTGCAGAAGAGGGGGGCAAATCTCACGTTCACTTAGGATGCTTGGATTCTGACACTCTAAATTCGTGGTGAGAATAATTTTTTTCCATCACTAGTTCTAGCAAGGTTAGTGTCTAGTACTTACCAAGTAATAGACAACATGCAAGCTGGCATCAAAATCTGGCTCAAAGTGTTCTTTTGCTTTAGCATCATGGTATCTGCACAGCAAATTATGATTTTTTTTAATCTTTGGAGCTACCTCCTTTATCATCCTGAGCAGTCTCCTTTGCAATCGTCTAACTCTTTTTTTGTGACATTTATAATCAGTAATTAGTGCACCAAATGTTACCTTCAGATGTACCAGGGCAATCCAGACTGAGATTCTTATTCACCTTTGTAGTCTATCAATGCAAACACAAACTTGTCTCATCTGTCATTGCAAATATATCTGCACGTTCATGTCTGTCTTCATTCATTAGTCTTATATAGCCATACCTTCCACGAAAACTGCTGCACTGTCAGTTGAATGTCATGTAAACTCTCAGCTCAAAAACAACAAACAAACAAAAAACCTCAATCAACCTGCATTTAGGCCTGTGAAAAACAGTGTTATCTTTACTGAGGCCTCTTATTTCAATTCCTCTTCCTCATCATTTTGATCTCATCCCATTGACCCTGCTCATCCCTCACTCTTTGCTCTTTCCTGATTCCTTTGCCTCCATTTGCAGTATAAGCAGACCAAAATCACTTCTGAAAATATCATCTAAAGTCTTGCTTACCTTCTGCTACTTTCAAGCTCCTTATTGCTGAGCTGAGCATTTATTCTTTATTGGAGCGTCAGAGCTCCTCCCCTCCAGTACTAGTCCAGCTCTCCACCACCTCTGCAGACTTTCACTCTGTACAATCTGCTCCTGCCAACTCTGCTTTTGAGGTCCAAGAGCCACTGTCTGTATATTCTAGCCGATCACTCCCTTGGACACTAGCTGTCAGCTAACACAATGCTTAACTTTTATCCTTTGAGCTTTTGTAGTTCATGGCAAACTTCGTTCTTCAGTCTCTCTAGCTTTTAGCATCTCCTCTGATGTCTTTAAGCTTCTCCTGAATCTTGCTTTGGTCCTTTCCAAGATTTTCCCACATTTTTCACTCCCACATTATCGGAGGCTGTTTTCATGCAAATGCTTCCAAATCTCCCTATCTTATTTATACATCAAAATCAACTTCATTGAAAATAATCCTTTTTTACCCCTACCTTTTCCTTAGATGCAGAACAGGTTGTAACTGCAAAGAGGATCAAGGCTTTGGTACAAGCAAAAAAAATCCCCAAGAAACCCTGGCATCTATTCTGGTTGCCAGGCTGCACTGAAGCCAGGCCTGGTCCCTCTTGAAGCCAAAGTTATCCGGATCAGCTAGGTTAAAGGGAATCATCTGACTAATACAGAGGTAAGCAGTAAAAATTATTATGACCGGAGGAACGTACCAAGATGTTATCAGGGTGAAAGGTAGTGAAGAGACGCAGAACATAACAAGAAAATATCTCACAAAACTGTGATGAGGATTGCCACGTCTTTCACCACCTGCCGAATGTTTTTCTTCTGTCTGAACCCCATCCTTTCAGTCTCACCAGCTTTAAGTTACATTGCTAGCATTCACTGAATGCCACTGTGGTATGAACTACACCCTGGAGAGAAGAGCTCTGCTCCACTCCAGGGAATTCCTCATGTTCAGCAGTGTGTGGCTTAACAGGCCTGCAGGGGATCTGGGGCTGGAATTTTACCTTATAGAAAGCAAGAATAGCCATCTGCAATGAAAGCAGGTGGCTGAAAGAAACAGAAAATAGGAGAAGAAAATGTTATTGAAAGGCCAAAGGATCTGTTTTGACAGAATGGTGTTCATCACGCTCAATTGTGTTAGCTTCAAATTTGTTTTTCAGATGTGTTGCATAGGTAGTGTGCTCACCTGTCCAAACACCTCCTCATTCACTGTGAAGGTGAGATCCAGGATATCTGTGATGTTATTGTCCTTCATCCACTGCAAACTCTGATGGAACTCTTCATCCAGGTACTCCAAATCACTTAAATCACATGGCCTGATTGTGAGGCAAGACAAAAAGATGTAACTAAAGACAATTCATGACTACTGGCAGGATGACTTACTCTTCAGAAAATAAACAAATTTACGATAAAGACCTAACATAAAGCTTGGCTTTGTTAACATCAAAGCCTGTTTCACAGACCCTCTTATAACAGTTCTGGAAGCGTCTGCTTTGCATGGCTGGGCTTGAGGCCAGGTCTCTTGGCTGCCTGCACTATTTGCTGTCGGAAGGCATCCCTGGGGCTTGATTTTATGTGAGTCTTGAGGATGCCCTGCACTTCAGAGCACATGCTTACCTTCAGCATGGATGGGCCCCACCATGCTGTGCCTGACTGCTTCCAGGCATCCCTCACCCTTGAGGTGAGCTCACAAGGCTGACAGAAGGCAGACCAGGCAGCCAAAACTTTTGCAGGGCCTTGCTTGCTGAAAGGGGAGATGGATGTTATGAACAATTTGGTCTAAAACTCCCCAAAGTGGCATAAGGATGCAGGGAGGACTCTAGTTTCTGGCTACTTCCAGGTCTAGCCAGCTCAGAAACAACACAGACATAACTGCTTGTATTCCAGTAGTAGTATTTTTAAAAAGAAATGAAATATACTTTAAAGAACGCAAAAGACTGTTAATAGAAATATCTTTGTTCGCCTGGATTCATGCTAATTTGCAAAGTTCCAACTAAACTTATTTCTGCTATTTGTCATTTAATTGCATTTTGATTTATTCTTCATATTTTTCCTTTACTGCAGATTTACATATCTTGTCTTATTGCAGACTGTTGATTAAGGAAGCAGAGAGTATCAATTAAAATATTAACCTTATAAAGGTGACATAAAAAGTAATACATTAATGGTAACTTCTGGTTGGAAGAGTATGAGACCTATAAAAGACCAACAAGAAGAATTCATTGGTTTATATCTACATTAGCATTCCTAATTAGCCTATTGGTGTTTAGAATTAAATTTTATCCCAACAGTGAGGCATGAGAAATTTTGTATTTTTCTTAATATGAGGAAAAAAATGTTTTAAGATGGAAGAACGATACCTGTTCCATAAAAGATGCTTTCATTTTTCCACACACAATTTTAATTGCTTTGAAAATTTTTCATCAGTAGTAAGCTTTAGAATTATGGGTCAGTACTTCCATCACCACTTCTATCATGTGTTCATGTAGGGCAAGTGGAGAAAAATCAAGAGGAATTAATAAGGCCTTTGGCCTTTAGTCTTCTTCCACAGACCAACCAACCAACAACGTAAAGAACTGCAAGGTCAGAATGCTCCAAGTGACTCCTCAAGAGTCTAGATCCAAGTAGGACTCATTGCTTGATCACCAGTTATGCTTGGTTTCATGCTTATACTCACAGTCTTAGTAGTGCTTTGTAGAACGGCCTTGTGAAGAAAGCATCAAGAAGGTACTGATGAATGAGAGCAAGGCCAAGAATACGACCACTGAACCTGAACCTGGGATATAAAAACATAGAGTGAATGAAGTGTAACCCAGGATGCTCAGCACACAAACTTACACAGGTAGCAGTTGTCCTTTCGTTTTGGTCTCAATTACTTGCACTTACTTTCTTCTATTTTTTAATTTCAGCTTCTAACACAATCTCTCACATCTCTGAGTGATCAGTAATAGATCTTTTTTGATCCATCTCCTGCAGTACCCATAGTGCCTCATGGCTTTGGCAGCTGGCACACTGCATGTTCCCATATACAGAACAAGAAATACTCTCACTGTTCACTTTCTGTGATTTTTAGTTGGATGCTCTGATACAGATCAACTCCATCAAAGACTGCATTTAGCCAGATCAATACTGTACTCCATGTCAGCAAAATATACTTAATCTGTTTCAAAATAGATGCAAAGAATATGTGGTGAAGCCACATACCCACTTTCTAATGGTTACAACCCTTTCCTAGGCGGAGCTTTAAAGTACTTTAAAAGGGAAAGGAGTCACTGTTGTGATCAAGAGCACATATAATAATCAGTTAACTAAAGCTCAGGCAAATTGCCACCAGATCACTTTCCTAATCGCGATGCCCAGCTGTCTTCAGTATAACATACTCTTTTATTTGGTTTTGCTTCCTAAAAATGACAATCCCCCTTCCCATTTCAAGTACCTTCAAACAATGCCTTATTTTCTTCACAATCTATGACATGTGATAAAAATCTGCTGTATTTTTCTGATACCTACTAGATATTCTTCCATCAAATCTGTTTTTAAATCAAGTCTCAGGAAAAAAAAAAAAAAGAACTTGGATGAGTTCAGGAGAACTTATTTTTGTAAAAACACAATCCTTATCGCCCATCCAGAACTTGCTTATTTGTAGAATAGGAAAAGAAAAAGCACCACATCCCAAGTGTGAGCACCGCAAGCCTAAGCTGACACTGTAGTAAAGTTTTACAGCCCAAAAGAAGCAGCAGATCAAAAACCCAAGAAACCCTTCCTTCCACTGCAGGGAGCAGCGCAAAGACGCCTCCTGCCCACAAATGAAACACGAGCCTTGCTGTAACACAGGCAGCACAGAACATCCGTTCAGTCAGCTTTGTGCTCATGGGACAGTGCAACAAGTGCTTAGTCTGTCAAATGGGCCACAAAATAGTGGGCTGGGGGCCCAGTTAGCATTTACATCACCCCAGGAGCTGCCTCCACATCCCTGGCATCCAAGAAAGGTGCTTATGGTACGCACTGCCTGCTAACAGAAGAGTGATTATATTGCCCCCTTACAACTGATTCCACATCAGCAACAAAAGGCAGCTGTTGGGTCTCGTTAGGACCTGCTGCACTTCACCTGTGCTCCAGCACAAGTTTTCCAGCAGAAAGCAAAGAAAAGAGGGGGAGCTAACACAATGAAAGCACAGTGGAAGCCAGACGGCTAAGCCCCTAGAAACACAGAGCCTGTAATCCATCAGTTTTATAGCACCTTCAGGATCTATAATCAAGTCCGTTTGTCCTCAATAATGCATGTTGTCTTTTTTTGGTTTTACTCTTGGCCTTCTCTGCCCCCACATCCTTCTTCCCCTTTGCATGTTTGGAAGGAGAACCCTGAATGAAAACACTCTGAGCAAGCAGTCTTCCTCACCCCGCTGCCCGTCCCATGGCTACTAAACCATGCAGAGCTGGGGAAGCTACAGCCACTTGGAGTAAAGTAAAGCTGAAAGCCAATTGCCAAGAAAAGTTCCACTGACTTTGGAGCTCTGTTTCTGCTCAGAAATTGCCTGAACGTGTGAATGGGGTCAGGTTTTCTCTGTGTTACTAACATCACCTTATACCTCTACATGGCTTTGGGGGATTCCAAGCAATAAGGCAAAGCTGGTGTGGAAGGTGCGTGCATCTGGATAAGGTGTTTACAATCACCAGCACATGTTATGGTAGCAGTTAATGGAAAGTTTAATTTGAAGCAGTGCTTTATGGCAGAATTGTATTAAACCACGCAGAGGCCCTGGGCAGCGTTTCTGCGTGAGAAGACAAAGTCCAGGGGGTCAGCCTAAGCACACGTGCGCAGAGCAGCTCCATGTCATACGGCCTGCTGCTCCGGCCTTGCACTTGGAGCCCTCTAGGGCATGTCAGGACGCACTCAAAGCGCAGGCCCGACTCAGGTGTGACATGGTCCTAGGCCTTTTGATGGGACCACATTGCGTGGGAAGCCCAGTGCCAACTGGTCAGGTTAAAGGAGACAAAACACTTAACAAAACATTGTCATTCCCAATCCCTGGCAATTAAAGAGATCGTCCGGCGGAGCACTGGTCTAAGAGCAGGCTG
Organism: Tinamus guttatus; assembly: GCF_000705375.1. Next base: position 139,845 of record NW_010588164.1, read on the forward strand.
TGTACTCGAGTAAGGTCTAAGAGTAGGCATGTACTGTGACAAGCCCGAGGAGACCTGTCTGAGGGACCTTCTTCCTTTAGACCATGGGTGAGAGGTCCTTTTGGGGGAAAAAAAAGCAAGTTTTCTTGACAGAATAAGCAGCACAGAGGTAAATCCTGACTGGAGGGCACATACCGTCCTTAAACCTGGCTTATCACTTACCTTTCCAAGCAAGAGTAAAGTGATCCTTCAGTTTCTTTCTAGGGGGACAAGATAACTTGGTAGGGGTGGGGAATGTGAAGACCTGTTCTGGTCCTTTCTTCCCACCCTTCCAAGACAAGGCCAAGATCCAAGTAATGCCCCCCAGCAGAGGGGGAAGAAGAGAAGGGGTTAATGAACAGGAAATGGTGGAATGAGAGGCAGAATTGCCGTCTCTCCACTCTGCTCGGCCGCTCAAAAAGGACATTGTGTGCACCTGCTTTCTGCTTTTAATAACGCTACTCTTGGACCCATTTGCAGGAGTTTCCACATTAAGCAGCCAACCCCCTTTCCTTCTGGGTGCTGCAGGTGCCCCTGAAGAAGTGCATTTTTGCAGCAGCCTCTCGCAAAAGAACTTGCACGTTCTCAGTAGGACTTGCCGTGTATTTGCCACATCTGAGTACACAGATGGACAAATCCATACACTAAAGCAGTAACTAAGAAAAACCTTCTCCTCCAATTGCAGATTACTCATAGGAAATTTAATTTACTTATCATACAACAGAGAATAACACAGGACCAATAACATGGCTCTCCCTTAATAGTGTAGACCAAAACAGCTGTACCTTACATGACAATCCTTGCTCGGGTTCGTATGGAGAACAGCATACCTTGACAAAATTGTAATCTGTGCATAGCAGGGAACGATGGGTTTTATTGGATGGGTTTCATTTTATCATCCTATAGAGGATGCTTTGATTACCATGCCTAGTGGTATGAGAAAATCTAAACCCTAAGTAAAGGAAGCACCTGATGGGATTAAAAAGATTAAAAGTCTTGCAAACCTTATCTCACTCAAGCAGGTCACTTGGGTTTAAGTGTAGCCTTCTTGATGCAGTAGCTTACTGAAAATAAATCATTCAAAGGGCTTACCAGAGCTGAATATAATATGGTTCACACTGTATTTGAAAATGGTATTTTCCTTTCATGAGACTACAAAAAACTTGTTTTCACCTATAACACAAATTCACCCACTCTGATGCCTCAGTTTCCAAGGTTCTGACCGTTTGATCGATGGGTGAACTTTTGGCAATCCAAAAGGGGAACTGAATAAATGAGGCTGCACTGTGGTACAGAGCTCCTGCCCTTGACAGTTGTCCTAAGGGAGAAGGACGTTTGGCAGGTGAATCCAGACAGAAATCCTACTGGCCCTTCCACATAGGGAGAGGCTATCTCTGACCTCAACCATTATTAGATACCAGAGAATCTGCAAAGGGGAAGGTATTTAAAATGGTCCAGTCATAGGGAAGGCATCATTCCCAACCTGCACTGGGGAACACCATGAGACACAACCCTACAGGAAACCAGGCTTCGCTGGTTCCACAGCTTGTTTTAAAGGACAGTTATAGCATCCATCATCATGAACAGTCTCATGAGCAGCCTCATGAGGTATGGAAAACACAGATTAAAAGGACTCTAGATCCATCCTTATAGCCTTTTTCTTTTCAATCTTATAATGGGTTGCATAGAGGGAAGTGTGCTAATTCCTAATTTTTTGATTCTGGTGGATTCAACATCACTAGCACTTTTTAAATGAAGTACTTTTTTTGCCCCTAAAACAAAGACTGTATTTTGGGCTAGAAGTAATGTAAAAAAAGTTCAAAGAATATGCATTTCACAGTCCCAGACCAGATGTTTGCTGGAAACCCACCTGGCCTGCACACCATGAATTTCATGTAGAACTGACAGTGTGCACCAGAGGTGTATGTTCGCAGCATATATTCTTCTACTGGCTCATCACAGTGATCATCATGTCCTGCGATGAGTGGCATCTACAGAGCAGTAACCTAGCAATAGATCAGATAATCCTTACAAAGCCTTGGCAGGGGCTCAAACTCACACCCTCTAGCAGCCTTCATTGACAAATGTCTTTGTCTAGCTGGGTATGTGTATCCAACTCATAGTGACAAAACTTTTGAACAGCCTAGTGCAATGACACTGAGTTATCTGCCATCAAGAAAGTCAGCCATGTGGGCTGTGATAATTAATGCTGTTTCGTTTATTGGACTTGCATCTGCAAAGTCTGTGAGCAGCCTCTGCACCACAGTGTCACCTGAAGCTGTAGCAAATTTGCTCTGCCCATCTGCAGGCTGAGAGGTGAACACAGGAGCATTCCAGCACGCCACCTTCTTGTTCCAGGAATCCGATGAGCTCAGGTTTGTTAATACAAGAGGAATGGCTCTTACAAATGCCAGGAGAAAAAAAGTTCACAAAGACTCAGCGTAATGAAGAATTAAGATAAAATAATTCCTCCATCAGCCATGAAGGAGAATTCCACTATAAGAAGTAACAAGGTTTTTGTTGACTCTTTTGCTGTCTTTGTATATGTCTCTTGTGTGAACAATTCTATGATGGTAGATTCTTGAGGTGACAAAGACATAATGGCAGATCGCCAGTATGGTGCAATTTCTTATGTCATACAGAGGCCTCATCCCACCTCCTCGACTATCTCATCATGCTGGCATTCCACCTGAGAACTTGCTCTGGATCCACACACGTCCTTCTGGTAAAAGGAACTGATTCTTCCCTGTCTTACTAAATGAGAAAGTAAACTGTAATAACCCACCAGACCAACATCTTGTTGTCGTCTTCTCTTTTAACCTCCTTTGAGTTACATACTAAGCACCGAAGAATATCCTATTTCATATATGGTCAAAATTAATTCTGGGTTTTAAGACAGCTACAGGTTTTCAAGGGGAGTCTCCATACTTCTTCACCATGAAATCATAGAAAATTCTGTCACATCAGCTCCATTTTCAGTTTGCCTTCCAAATTAAAACTGCAAGGAAACCTTTTAGCAGTGCTGACATTGAACAACTGTTTGTCCAGATTTCCAAACTGGAAACTGATGGATTTTAAACAGCCACAGACTATATGGATTTATCCCTGTAGCCCTGCAAATGGTATTGGGAGTTATACACACAGATTCCATGCATATCAAGAGCCATTCTTTTCAGAGCCAACACATTTTGTTCAGGAACTGAAAGATGAAAGACTATGAGTCCTTGTTTGATAATATTCTGTCCGCTTATCATTCCCCAAAAATCTATGAAATTGTATTGCATTTTAAAGGAAATTTGTAACACTCATTTAAGAAAGTACTGGCTTTTCTGAAATGGTCCTGATTGGAAAGTCTATGAAACTGGAACAGTACAGCTCGCCGGTTTACAGATTGTCCTAAGACACTATGAGGGTGTTCAGGGATCTGTAAAATACATGCATAGCACCCAAGAACTGAAATTAAGTAAGAAAAATCTGGGAGAGCCCCAGGGAAATACAGCAGCACAAACATGACTAACCATCAGTAATCTGGCTGCTTGCAAGGTTTAGCTTCTTTTGCTGATACAATACATAAAACATTCAGACCTGAAGTGTTGCTGGCAAATTGTGCTCCAATTCTGGCTGATGTCCTCAGAGTAAATGCAGACTTAAATACAAATGACTTGAATGACTGAATGGTTGGATGACTACAAATCTCTACATTCTGTGATTCCTAGGTCTCAGTATTTTCCACCAGCAGATCTGAATGCAGCCTTCAGAGAAAATCAGCACCAGTATGTCATCTGACAAATAAGAAAACTTAAAAACAGAAGTAGAATAACTTGTCTAATGTTATCCAGTGAACAAGCAGTAGAAACAGCAATGAAATCACAATCCTCTAGGTCCTGACTCCACTTTATTTTTTTAGTATATTTGATGCTTTTTGCTTTCTTACCTTCTGTAAGACAATATGTGGTTGTGTGAATGAGCTACAGTTTATGATCAGTTCCTTATGGATCAACTCAAGCTGGTACATATGGCTTGTTTTTGAAGTCACCGGAGGAGCAATTTTGTCAAGAGATTTTGATTTCTGAGTGACAGCTTTTGGAAACACTCAGTGGGGGAGAGGACACTTTGCAAACCTATGAATTGTTGAAGTTTCATACACTACTTCAGGATTTTGTGTTTGCTTTTCATAGCTTTGCCATGTGTCGAAACAAACTAATGAAGCTACAGAGGAAAATCCATAAATGTAGGCATCTGCCAGACAAGAGGGCCATAAAACACAAAGCAAATGACTGCACATTTTCCTACAATGGCTAACGAAGAACTCTGAAGCCACAATAGACAACTTACTGTCAGGCAGAGGAGACCTGTACTTTCTACTCTCTCCGGGGTATTTAAGCTGCAAAGAGACTGCTCATCTTAGAGGCACTGCTGAGCATGCAGGAGTGCTTGCACAGTGCAAAGCAGCATGTTGCAGACATCCTAGTGCCAACTGCCAGCAGGTGGTCCCCAGCGTGGGGCTGGGAGGACTTGCCACCTCAAGTACAAAAACTGAGCCCTTGGGTTTACACTATGTTGCAATGCATCAAAGAATCCCTGCCTGCCAGACTGAGCTTTCCCAGCTAGGAAACCTCAGAAATCTGTGTGATAAAATTCAGAAATGCTATCAATTGTTTGACAGTGTGTTTTAGAGGTTTGCCAGTCATTGAGCACCTTCAACTCTTATTAGATCCACTGCAACCGACAGCTCTGGTTCTCCCAGGGAACATTTCATGCAGCACAATTGGACCTTTTCACTGCTGTTCTGCAGACTAAGAAATATTTTGATTTTTTTTTATTATGAATCTGTCCAATATAATAAATAATTCCAGTTTCTAGTTTGTCTTCTCTGCAATGTAATTCATGAGGCACAATGTAAAAAATCATCCTTCTGTGTACACAGGTACTGAATTTACCTTACTATTATTCCTGTTCTTAAATACATAGGTTTTTTTCACAGAGAGTGGACACTTTTCTCATCCTGACTATTATTGTTGATATTTTGAAAAATGTGCCTGTCCAAGTTGGGGCAAACTGCTAAACTTGACATTCCTCTCCTACCTCCACATGAATTCAGACTGGGTCTCTTCCAATCTTTTGTTTTAACTCTTGCTACATTTTTAACATGAGCAACATTTAGCTAACATTTTGAAATGAACAGTGATTTTCAATTGACAAAGGAAACTTTCAAATCACTGCAGGAATAGAACTTGATAACGAAAAATGCCTTTTCTACTTCAAAAAAAAAAAAGGTGATTTACTGAGGCCAATTCTGCTAGGCAAGAAGTTTTTCTTTCAATTAATTATTTTTTACTGCTAATAAAGGTTAGCTTGGGAATTTCAACACCTGCTCTTCTTTACCTTCCCAAAGACTGAATAAAATGTACTACGAAATAAGGAGGGGCAGAAAAGACCGAGTTATACTTCACTATGACAGCCTGGCCTTGCCATTCTGGTGTGGCTTGAATGAGACATATGAGGACATTCATCACTTGCTGGGAATCACTGCAAAACACAAAATCTTTGCCCACCCTGATGCTTCCCTGCAGGCCAGTACGCTCAGAGCCAGTGTGGATTTTACCCTTTTTTTTTCCTACTCTCCTACATGCAAGGTGGCAACACAACAGAGATCTTGGTGCAAAGCCTCCCATCATGGGGCAATGTTGCCTAATAAATCCACAAGGTTGCCTAAATAAAAGAAAAAAAAAGACAGAAAAAGATGACTTCTGTAAAAACAAAACTCAACACTCGCCCTTCCCTCAGACCAAGCTCTAATTGTGAAAGATGTGCTGGACAATATGAGACTCAGGGAAGGGAAGAGGAAGGGGAACTGCAAGAGACACATTTTTTCTTTCAACCTCTGTGGTATCACCACTGAGATCCTCAAAAGAAAAGATAGAAAGGCAAGATTAAGGTAAATATAAAGCAGAAACTTGTGTTAAAGAAAAAAAAAAAAGGTTGCTGTGGAAGCTCAGTTAGGGAGAATGTTTTTTTTCTCCTTCACTTCAGTTTGCCTTTAATCTTCTAGTTCCTCCTGACCCTTAATAAATAATTAACCAGCTGTTTAGGCAGGCTTCTATATGATAGAGTCATACATCAAACTTAATAGGAAAATCAAAGTTTACTTAAGTACAGAAGGCATCGAGAGAGATCACAGTAAAGCAGCAAGAAGGCATTTCAGTAACATAGCCTTTTCACATAGTGAAACGGACTTATAAAATGATTTCAGCTGCATATTTACTTTAATATCATTTTTGTCCAGAAGATTTACAATGCTGCTTGAAAATTTCTCAGGCAAACATAATTTATTTAAAGTAAGATATTGCTAGTAATTAAAATTTATAGTGTAATGTAACATTAAATGCTTTGGTTTTCTATGGTGCCTTTCATCTGAGAATTTCAAAGCACTTCAGGGCATTAATATACATCAAATGGATTTCAGGTTGATTACATATGAAAACTTTTCAGATGGAAATTCAGGCAAAGAGGTTACAATCCTAATTTCAACAGCAACTGGAAACCCACTCTATGGTGTTCTACCCAATCTCTGTTTTTCAGAGGATGACTGCTCAGTTTTTAGCTGCAGCCAGGGCCCCTGAAGACAGCTGCCCAAGTAGTTTCCTACCATCCTTCCTCCTCAAGTGAGAGGAACAGCAAACCCACATGACGGGCCCATTTTGGGGCAGCAGCAAGGGCAGAACCAAGCTCAGTGCTTCTGACTCCCTTTAATAAAACTAGGCCATATAGCAGTTGAAACATTTAAGTTCAAGTGATAAATGAGTAATTCAAGGCATCTATTCCCCAGAGCTACAATCAGTCAGTGGAGAGGAGTAATGGTTATTTGCAGACCTCCTGCTTAGATGCTGTGACTGCTTTTCTCCACTGCTTCTATAAAGACCCACAGAGTCTGCCTAAATCCATGTTAGGAGTTGGTCAGCATCCAAATGCAACCCATTAGATCACAAGGCAATTTGTCACATTCCATAAAAAGACTTTAATTAAAACAAGTTATTTTATGTGTAACAGAATTAAAGAAGCCTTGTTTCCAATAGATCTGTCTCTGATGATCCTCCATCATTCCACTGCAGTAACTCCAGTTCCTCCTACACATTTCTCCTGGCATTTCTCACCCTTTGGAGCATCTCCAGTTCCTCCCTTCTCCCTCCCCTGAGCACTCACAGCTCTCTCACATCCTCTAGCTACTGAGCAAGATGCTAGAGCATCTTGCTGGTCACAGTGTGTGCCTGGGTTGGACCTGTCAGCCCACTCCTGCTGACGGGCCCGTGGAAAGGCCAGGGAAAAGGGGTAACTGCTGAGCTCACCAGCCCATCTCACTGAAGCGCTCACCTGTGTCTCTGGCCTTTACCCAGCTACAGCTTTCACACAGCTTTTATGAACTTAATATTTTTAAGACATTTACCTTCCTGTCAAATAGCTTCTGAACTGGTTAGGAAGCTGCTTGATGGATGGACAGGACAATTGCCCAAGGCACAGCACTTAAGGAAGCCACGCAAGGAAAACCGATCAAGCTCTCCAACGAAGAGAATCTCGAGCTGAGATTATGAATTCTTTTGTTCTTCTTGAGCATTAAAACAAAAAATACAAAATGCACAAAATCTGCATTCTCTGACATGTGTGAGTTAACACATGGATGGCAATGGCTGTGTGACTTTTGATTTACACAAAGTAAATAGAAGGGAAGGTCAGAGTTTGGCTGGGAGCATAGGCTGTACTGTGTAGGCAAAGGGAGCTTGCTCTACCCATGGCCAAGCTTGCCAGAGCACGTAAGAGCAATCAAGGCAGTGCCAAGCCTGAAGTAATCAGCCCTGATGGCAGCAGAGTGTATCTGCTCAGCTCAGCGTTGCAGTGATCACATCACTGGGAGCACAGGGAAAGCAAGTTCACGTCTGCAGGGAGAGTGGGTGCAAGGGGCTTGCGTCTGCCTGCACAACAGGTTGCAGAAACACATGCAAGTTTTCTGTTAGGCTCTGTAAAGCCGTACAGTCCAGAATATGAGGGGTACTGCAAAGCAGAGGGAAAGGTTAATTATGAGACTTGAAGGAGGACAGTCCTGCCCCAAAGCCGCAGTTCTAAATACACGCTAATTTAATGGAATTTATTGGGACAGCCAGGAATCAGTTCACAGCTTCTGAAGACCTGGGCCACTAGGTCTAACCATGACATCCTCTTTGTGGTCTTTAGTAGGGTTCTGCGCAAAATCATTTCACCCACATCTCTGCAACTTTCTCATAAGCTTCTGCTAAGTAAATGTATTTAGCTTCTATTTAAGAGAAAACAGGACGTTCTTGAGATGAATGCAGAACTCTGAGTATGATTAGCAAGCTGCAAATATCTCTAAGGCAACCATGACACTGTGGTCCTATTCTCTATATAAATGTTATGGCAAGGTGTTGCCAATAACATGCCATGAATTGTTAAAAAAAAACACATTGTCACCAATTCACTATGAAAACACAATAAAAGATGTTTCAAGCTAAAAGATGTTCAAGCATCATCTCCAAATGAATGTCTGTGACCGATTTTATCTATTTAGGTCATCTAGCTTTCTATGCAAACACTGGGCTTTCTTTCACATCTCTGCCCTTGGTTCTATATTTACAAACAGACAATATACTAAAACTCAAAAGCAGAAGGTGTGAAATGGAGTGCTGTGGCAAGCTAGAGAAAAGAACAGGCAAGTGATCTAGCATGAAAAAGCCTGGTGTGGGTGACCATGCCATAACTACAGTTCAGTCTCTAGAAGATGGGTGCATTATATTAACCTGCTAGTTACTCCTGGAACCAGAACTAGTATGAAGAAATGCTTTGAACCAGAACTAGTATGAAGAAATGCTTTGACCCCCTCAGAAGACATGAAAAGAGAGACCGGATTTCTACCTGATAGCAGCTTGGGAACACAGTGTTTCTGGAACTGAAAAGCAAAGGTACTTTTGTTATCATTGCCAAATTAACTACTCATAGCAGGGAGGGAAAGTTCACAAGAAAAAAAAAGACTCTGTTTTATACTAAGAGGTACAACTCCTTAAATAGTCAGATATTAAACATCTGAAATTGGAAGCCACATGACCAATGAAATACCAGAGAGGTATCACTCTTCGGGCTTGGTGAGAATGATAAAAAAATCTCACAGAAACTGATGTCCACTTTGCCACGTTGTTTAGCTGGAGCAGAACAGGGAAACAGATGTGATGGAAGATGACAGCCAAAATGAAACCCTGAGGAAAACCCCTGTGTATCGTGGCATGGTTAGACAAATCATTCTGTTACAGTACTGACTGAATGAGATGCCGTGAACAGATGCTAACAATTTTCTAGACCCATTGAAAAAGCACCATGAAGAAGGAGGAGTGTAACCAGTGAGCTATGTAAGGATTTGAGACCACACAAAATCTGGAACTAGCTTTTGTTTTCCCATAATTTAGAAACATACTTTCTCCATCCATTTCCATTCCATCCTGTCTTCTGTCTTCAATCACAGATAAAAACCCTGTCCCAACCCCTGTCGATAGGACTGGATGTCTCATTTACATGTTCTCCAAGAGAAAGGTGCCCTATCTTCCCTTTCCATCTACAGAAGCCAAATTTAAGAAGCATCACTGCTCACAGCAAACTTAAATCTGAAGTGTCTGTGGGAGTTAGAAGTTTATTTCCCAAAAGTCTTTCCATCCCTACAACAGAGATAGTTCTTACCTACCTCGTCCAGAGTTTTGCTGATAAATGTCAACATCTATCATATCCTTATACCCTAAGATGCCTCTGTAGAGGCCTGTAAAATTAATCTGACAGATTTCATCATCCTGAATGCCGTAAGAGGAAGAAAGTGTCAGAAACAACATCAGAGCACAAGTATCTTTGCATATTCAGTAATACTGGGATCCTGGCCCCCAGTGCTTCAGTGCTGCAGGCAGGAAACTGAGAAGCCCATGTGGCAAGTTACTGGGGGCCTTTATTAGAACATCACAACTCAGCATTACGATAAGGGTTGGGACCTCTACTAAACATTACCTCTTACTTTGCTGGAGGTTGTTAAAGAAATGTCAATATTCCCCACTGCTCTGTCTCTCAGCAAGCTCTAGACCTTGAAGAAAACCTGAGGTGGATCCTTTAGTGACTCAGTCCCTCTCAGTTGCCTGAAATACCTGACCAAGATCAGAGAGAAGAATATTCTTTTCAATGAAATAATATATCTGCCACCATATTTTCCCCGCTTATTTGGGAAGATAAGACTACCTTAAATAGTGGGGATACACAGTGTTTTAGAGGTTTCCTTCAAATATTCAGACACAGAGGTAGATATGTCAACTAGATTAGACAGAATGGTTCATTAGTGGCATAGATTAAAAGAAACCGTTCCGCCCATGAATTTGAGATACATTCTGTAGCAGGCAGATAAGAATGTGTACCATCAAACTTTTTAGATCTAGAGAGTTGTAACTGTGTCGAGATATACATTTTTAAAAAATATTTTTTAAATTTTAAAATGTGCTATATTTTATATTTTGTCTTCAGCAAGCATGTATGTGAACTGAAGAAAAAAGTCTTATTCAATTTTTGCTTGCAGGAAAGGTGTTAAATCTCAGTTTCTCCATAAATGAGAAATATTTTCCAGTCATTATGCCTTTTTTTTTCTCTTGGCAAACATACAACTGCTCTGTGCTTTGATGTGCTCATTTTGGGCTCAGACTGTTGTTTGTACAAAGAGCAAGGCATGAAATAAGCCATTAACAGGGGCAGAGCTGTAACTTTTAGGCCAGGGGAAACAGAACAGCAAATTTCTCAATCCTGCCAGTATGAACAACACTTCACATCTTCACATGTTCAGAGATGTGTTATATCTCAAACTCACTACTTGAGAGAAAATGTAAAATAATTTTGTGGGATTTTTTGTTATTTCTTTTCCTGCTAGAGCTGTTTCTTGTTATAGCTGTGTCTTGATAGATCTTGTAGAACTACTATACAGAAAGGAAAAGTTCCACATAAATGACAATCCTCACAGTACTGAAAGGCAAGCAGTCCCAGAAATCTATAAATCTGAAACAACTGTGGTTGTGTGCTTTTAATGACTGATGTCAAACTTTTAAGCTTTGAAAAAGACTACCAGGATTAATGCTCTGTGAAAATAAGTCTCTCAAAACTCATTCACCCACATACGTTAACTGATGTCTCATGACAGAGCTGGGAATGGGAGAAAAATGTTAATTACTTGCATGTCAAAGAGTAAAGGGGCTCTGCTGGAATTCTATCAACAGGTAAATTTTAGCAACAGAAGTTTTAGCACTGCCTTGGAGGGCAACAAAGTTAGAAAATGATGACAACTTCAGAGAACGCCATTGCTCATGGACGAACGATCACAAGCAAGTTAGTACACCATCCTCAGAGAAGTTACCTTATGTACCCGTATGTGAAGAATCTTATTTGTTGAGTTATAACAATCTTAGCCCAATTTAATCTTATCTGACTATGCAGACTTCTGAATAAACTGTTCTAGGATTACATATGCATAGCTCTAATCAGTCAATGCATATACAAAAAAAAAAAACATTTAAAATATCTGGATATCTAAAGCCAATTGTGAAACCTATCAGACTAATTATAAACTGTGGGTCTCAGACAGTTATTTCCGTAACAGGTTCAAGAAGAATTACTTATCACTTACTGGATTCCTTATCTTTGCCTATTGCCTTGCAATCCTACCCTATTTACACTGCTTTATATACAAACCTTTTCATTTGCAGCATTTACTTCATTCTGCAGGCCAACTTCATCTCCCTGTTCTTGAAAAAAAAACAACCCCTCCACCCCGAAATGTCCAAGTGCTAAAAAACATTCTGAAAATAAGAAGGTATAAACATATACCTTCATGTCATACCACTTAACATATATCTTCAGGAATTTAACCAAGGTGTCTAAGTGCTATTGATTTCTGAGTTTAGGTGCTAACTCCTATAGGTGTCTACTAGGTGTCTTTTCATCTTTTTATAGGTCTAGAATGTCTTTAAAACATGCCTCTTCCCAGTTGAAATCTCCCTGAAGAGGGAGATTCCTTCACTCTTATGAGTGAAGAAAAGGACAAAGCAAGGAGACAGTGCTAAGTATATGCTTCTTGCAGCACAGTTTATCACTTTTGATGAGAAAACTGCAGCTGAGTCTGTTCACAGATTCAGTATTTATAATGGAGAAAAGGCAGGGCCTTTTTCCAGCACTGCTGGCTTAACATGGCAACAGCTCCTGGAGGAAGAAGCAGGCCTATGTCCAGGCACAGGGTAGATATGATTTTGGGTTTCCATCTCCCTCAGTTGTCTTTTAGCCTGGAGCCAAAATGCATCTTCACATACACGGCCTCCAAAATCAGGGAGGCAATACTGCCTGTGAAGCCAAACCCAGGAGAAGCTGAATTTCCTTTTGAAAACTGGACCAGTCGTTGCCTGGTGTTTAACCGACAGACAGCAGCGGGAGCAAAAGAGCTCTGAGATCCAAGCCACTCTCTTCCTGCTAATGTCAATATAGAAACAGTTCAATGCAAGGATCATTACCAGCATGGAGCTCCACTGCTGGGAGTGATAATATAAAAACCATCTCAGAGGCCACTGCTACGTCCTAGCGATACCCCTTCCTTTCACTGCAATCTTATGAGAGGTGGTGGGCACACAACCATTTTGTTGTTCTTGATCTGCTGCCCACTGGAAGTCAAAGCAAAAGGGGAAGAGTTTACAAGAACAGATGGCCATGTGCTATTTGCAATTTAGAAGGGGCCTAAACTGCCTTCTAAAAAAAGTATCTCTGAGGGGCGCCAGTGAGATTGGTCAAACAAAGAAAAACATCATAGGAAACCCATGTGTCAGTGTTTCCTTGACACAATGAAATCCCACAAGGGATCAAACGAAGCCCTGGGTTGGCAGCCCACGGTTCACTGAACCACATCTTAAACTATCAAAGGGAAAACAACTCCCAAAGACGGAGTGATCCGGAGGCAGAGAGGAAAACAGAGAGATCACAATGCGCGCTCAGAGTTTTAGACACAAAGATCAGCAATTTGTTTCCACGCATATACAGTAAAAGAGCCTGATATCTCCACCATCCTTGCCATACGGAAGCAGAGACACTGACAGGGAGAGAAAAGAGGGAGTGCTTTCACCACTTCTTTTTAAGGCCTGTAGTAGGTTTAGAAAGGCAGTGTGGTGCTTGGAGGGCACTGCACAGCTTCCAAGCACAGTGCTCCTTGATGTATAGAGAGATCATGCGTTATTCTTAGAAAGGAACAAAGGAGACGAGGTCTGGATTAAGTAAAGCTCTTCTCCCCATATCGGTTTCATGTGCACACAGAAGCATGCAAACATCTCAAGCACTGAGGACATTTTAATAATTGCACCCAATCACACCCTTTTCAGGATCTGCTGTTGTATTTACACTTACTCTGGCTCTTCCTTCTCCCAATCTACTTCTTTCCAAAAGTAGCAATAATATTTACATGTTATCTAGGCTAAACCAAGAGCCTTTGTGCTTTGCCTCTCCATTTCTGTAGGACTGTGCAAGGATCATTCAATTGGGCACAAAATGTCCTTACCATTCCAGGTGATTTTCCACAAAGGCAGACATGGGGCTGATCTGTACAGTGTATGTGTCATTGGCTGAGTACTCAAACAGCCCATAATAGGGATTGAAGAGCTCCTGAGACAGTAGGAAGAAGAATTCTCGGGATGGGCCGCTGTAGTCCAACCTACAAAGAACAGGATATAAAACACAACAAAAAAGCTTCATGAATACTTTAATCCTGACTGTGATGGATTTATTAAAAACATATCATTCTGTAATAATGGTAGGTAGGTTTTTCAATCTCATACAAATGTCCATGCAGCAATATGAAATAATGATTTCTAACCATATATCACAGGTGCCAGTTTCTGAGGCAGGCAGTACTTCTACGTAAGAATCAGAATGTTCTATATACGTTTAAAGAAGTGCTGAATCACAAACGCTGAATGACTGATTGGTGCAACTAGAAAGAAGCTAACGGGCAGGCTGGCACATCTCTTCCTGTTTTACTTTTTACAATGGGAAAGAGGATGATAATAATCCCCCTTGAACCACTAGCGTAAAACAAACCTGCTTACACTAGCGTGTAACAAATCTGGCTCAATAGATATTGAGATGCTAGGATGAGACTCATGCTAGTTGGAGTAAAGAAGTGCAAACAATACCTGTCTATATGCAAAAACAGAGACTAGATGATACTACATTTCTGAGCAACACATACACCCTTCATAGTTCATTTTCAACTCAAAAACAGAGACTAGATACTACATTTCTGAGCAATGCATACACCCTTCATAGTTCATTTTCAACATCATTTTGGCTCGGAAGCCAATGGTGGAAGCTATGGCCATGCAGCAGTATGTAGCCATAGAGCAACCCCTCTTCTCAACAGAAAGCTGCTACATTGGAGCCCCTCCAGCAGAATCTATACTAGCATTAAACAGCAGAAGTCCTGTGGTAATGTATCCTCAGAGGTAAATGAATCAGTGAAGAAAGAATGAAACTGCAAACCCAACAGGTTCCTGAGGAGACTGTACTGCACATAGCAAAAGTGATTAGAGATCGCTCGCAAAATAACATGACTTTGGCCAGTGTTAGCATACCAGAATGCAACTCCAAAATACAAACTCAGCTACGCTGCAGGGTTGTGCATAACTTGTGAGCCAGGGGCAAAATCAATTGTAAAAGGCGGCTTTCGTTAGAAGATACTGAATCCATGGAGTCTGAAAAGTGATGTTAATAAACCCCCCTGAACTGATGCTGGTGGGAGCAACTCACATGGAGATTGGCGACTTCTATTTTCCCCTGCACCTAACATGTCTCGAGAAAAATTCAGCTATGCAGAAGCTCTTCACTTGACATGGCTGACGGTGTCAGAGGCTGCTGGACCCTCTGACAGCTGTCCCAGAGTTTTACTGTTCTAGTAGCCTTGGGACTGAAACTGAAACATCCTGAAATCCTATGCTTGCCATTTTCTTTTCCTTTAAGAGACTTTAATGCAAAGTTATTGAAATAGAAGGGAAATAAGCATAATGGTCTTTCCATTATAAAAGTATATGGATTCAGCCTCAATTATAATGTAGTTCTTGAGATGAGCAAGGTTCATTTTGAAAGGTTCTGTTTAGACATGGAAACAAAAGCTCCATGGCTTATTTAAACATACATGAATGGCCCCTGGATTTGTAAAATCCACAGAAAGTCTCCCAAGAAAAGGCCTCCCTGAGAGAATTCTGCTGCTTTCAGCTTCCAGTTGGGTGAATTAAACTGAAAAGACTGCATTTTTTAAATATCACTGATGCTTCTCACCTCACCAGAAACAAGAACTCCACACATTGGTAACAAACGATCATCAGATGTCATATAAAGCAAAAATTTTTGAACAAAAAAAAAATCCATTTTGAAGATGTATAGTAATAAAGTGGATAAAGGCCTGGTCTCTAATTTTAGTCCTGAGAGTGACTGAGTGTGTAATGAGGAGTGTGTAGTTCGTTTTACCTTCCATGCAATAAAAATATCTAGAGCATCAGGATAACATTAGATTTAACTCCTTAAAAGGGCACTTTGAGGCATCTAGATTGACAGTACTAGATGAAACATTTTTGCTATCGGGATTTTTAACAGATGTATGAGCTACTTGATATGAATCACTTACACAGATGTAAAACAAAAACTAAAATAAAGAAACAACACATATCAGGAGAGGCTCAGTTTTGGCCAATTCTTGCCATGTTTTGCAATGTAACAGCTACTTCATAACTGATAATAGTTAGAAGTTCCCTACCCTTCCTCTCCAACAAACGTGACGTAGAGTTTGTTCCGCTGGAGCTCCTTGCGTGAATAGGCCATCACCTGGTTGAAGGTGCCTTCAAGCAAGTGATCACGTCGTATAATTAACCTGCAAAGGGAGGCAGAAATAGAGATCTAAAGACTGAGTCTTGTGTGAGTAGGTGAGGTTGAAGTTAAACATGAGCTAGTAAAGAGACAGATTCATTCTCAGAGAAGTCAATAAATGAGTGACCACTGGCGCAAAAACTACTTGACCATTACGGGTTTTCACTGAGTTGCTTCATTCTACTTCTCTATGTGCCTCACAGGTGATTTTCTTCATAATGCTGTGATTAGGTTCAGAACGTAGTGGTACTGCTAGAAGGCTCTCTGTAACACCCTCTATTTACAGAAATCTCTGTAGAGGTGCTGAGTCTCCTGCATATATGAAGTGACACTGTTCTGGGATTGGTCCCAAACACTCCCTGGATTTAATCCAGTGAATGTCCATGGAATTACTGCATCTGTAGCAGGGTAAGTAAAGGGAGTATCAGCCTCTGTTTATCTAACACACCTCTCACTCCTCTGCCAGCCTCTAAAACAACTCAATGAATAGTGCATTTAAACACCGTCTGTGAAAGAAATCCTGCTTATTCAAATGACATGGACATTTTAAGACAGACCTTTTGGAATGTAATTTGTGTCTGCCTTGGATCCACTTAACAGGACTCTGAAAAGGGATAACCACCAATGACCAGGATTTCTCAGCTCTGCAGGAATATTTTGCTGATGATGTTTTCCTGGAATAAATTGCCTCGTTTCATTTTTTTTTCCCCCACAACAGATGTGTTTTGGTAGGAAGTCAATCTGATGCATAAATTTAACCAGATGCCCAGGAAATACCTTAGAAACATACAGCCCTTTAGCCAAGCAGGATAACAAGCACGAGCAGGGTACAAGGCTCACAAGAGTCACAAGTCACCTACCAGGCTGTCTGGGAAGCAAGCTCAAACCTCAGTGACGGAGTCCCCCAGATACATGAACAGAGGCAGAAATGTTGATAACTCAAATCCAGGAGGGCAATCCAACACAAAGAGCTACTGAAAGTTAAACCCACAAGGGCAAGCTAAAATCTGTACACCCAGGCTCTGATCCTGAGTTACACTATACGTAGATATAAAGGATTAGGAGTTACTCCATCACTACAGTGATGCAGTAAAGCTGGTAGTACTGCCTGGTTCATTACCACAGACATTTTCCTACTTGGAAATCGTACGTAAGATACTAATATCTCTGTTAAATAGAGACCTCCCTCTTTTTCAGAATATACCAAGGTCTCATCTCATCTTGATGACTGATTTACAAACTGCACTCTCCAGTGTGTTTTCCATTTCCTACCAGTGAATCAGGAGTCAGGAGAAAAGACCAAGTTATGCCATGGTAGACTATTTGAAAGACTTGTCATAATACTCACTTTATTTTACCTGGACCTTGCCCATATCCTTTGGCTTCAAGTTTTCGATAGAAATTACGTAGCTTGGCTTCGAAGTCCCTCCTGTATGGAGAGGGTGCTCTTGCACTTGCTCGCTGTAGTCCTGGTGGAAAAAAAAAAAACAACAAGCTTCAAAAAGTGTAAGAAGCTTTAAATCATCCCAAAGCATGCCAGTGTTGCTTCCATATACTACTGGCTATCAAAAGCAGTAGGAACATTTTACAGGAATATGAAGGATTTTTGTGCACAAATTGTTTTATGTTCCACCTGATGTTAATGGAATTGTTCCGATAATTCAGTGATTCCAAAGACTTCTAGGGAATATATCTACTTACTAATGCAGTGGTTAAGCTGGCTTTGTGTGTACCCTTCTGTTGCCTGAGCCTTCAACTATAATTGATCTGAATGGAAATTCAGGGATCAGAAAGGCATGAGAAAGATTGACGTGAATAATTCCCGGTGATGGTCGCTGGTTTTACGTTTTCTCTCCCTTTTCACACTCTCCTTGGCATTGCATGGGAGATCTCGTTACTTGGCAGGATTAAACCTCTGGAGCTCAAACTAAAGCCTCTATCTTGAGGCTAGCGCTGAGGCCAAGCTGGGAATCGGGTTTCCCAGAGTTAATCTGACTGTATATTAAACACTTCCAGCCATCAACACAAAAACCCTTTGTGGCTTCAAGAAGGACGTCTGTCAGGAAGAAATGCTACATTTTCCTATTATGATTCAGACATAGAGCAGATTTGGGACCTGTTTTGTTTTGAAGTCTGCAATCTCAAAGTAGCTGATTAGTCCTTTTGTATAAACAAGTGTCATGCCATAAAAGGGTCAAAGAATGGGTCCATGAAATCCCATTTCCCTATCTCATTAGAGAAGACAATAAAAAGAAGCCCTTTTATGAGAAATCTGGCAGAAAATCCTCCATTGGAAGGATAAAAAAATGCATTTAGTGCATTTAGTGAGAGCACAGTTGCCAGGAGGGAAAGACATTACTAATTGTCTCTGCTGGCAAAACAGAAAGGCATATTTACATGCTGTATAAAGAGAACCCCTTGTGACACTTCTTTTCTTCTATTAGATATTTTTCCCCATGACATAAGAGATGGTTTTCATGGGCTATGTAAGCAGCAGCAGAACTAAGGAGACAGACAATATGTTATCTGAATTTAATATTTGCCCTTCACATCTTTTCACAAGAGGTAGAAGTCCTGCAGCTCTTTTAATAACTCCTGACTACAGTACTGGTCAAACACTTCTAGTTCTGTCTTGCAATAGTCTTATTTCTGACCTATCCTGATGTAGAGGAGGTAAGTGTATTTGTAATGGTGCTGAAACTCAGTTGTGATAATAGGACATTCCCACTAAATACCATGGCCCTACAGACAAGGATTCAGTTTTTAAGTTCTGCACATAAAAAGAAAGAATCAACAAACTTTCTAAACCATCTCTAAGATTTGGACATCTCTCCCCTGTAAATTTTGGTTGAAAACAGATAATTTAAACGGACTCGGCCAAAAATGGATTTCTTAAGATCACGTTTCTACCCATTCTCTCAAAATGGCCTCTGGACACAGTCAAGCAGGGAGGTTGCGGTAGGGGTTGTACATCTTGGCAATTTGGAGGCATTTGCTCCTCAAATTTCTATAGCATAAACAATAACTACAGAGACATGTCGCAGCTGGAAATAACCTTCTCAGACAGCATATCTTTCCGGAAAATATGTTTCCTGTCAAGCATAAGTTAATGAGCTCAACACAGGAGGTCAGACTAGACGATCAAGATGATCCCCTCAGGTCTTAAAATAGATGAATCTTGGGAAGAATTAGAGTCTTTAGTACATGGTGTGGAGGAGAGTTAACATCACAGGAGTATTTTATAGGAGTTTACTGGAAGTATTGTGATACACCTGTGATTTGGAAATTGCTCTTTGCTCCTTTTATCTGATGTCAATATCCATGAATGCATTTCCATGTCTGTGAGTTATGTTTGGAGATCACTATTCTCTTCTTATCCTAACCCTCCCTGATTATTTGAAAGGCAAGACAATACTTCCTTCTATACTGACACCTCCAAATCTCTGTCTTCCAGCCATTTTAACATTTCAGCAAACATGTATCAGTACTGGGAACAGATGCAGAGATGTAACACAGTTTGGGTCAGATTCGAAGTAGGCACTGAAATCAGCAGAGTGACAATTTACGTTAGCTCTCAGTTTGCTCCCTTGTAATTATTAGATGGAGAAATACCCCAAATGCAAGATTTGGTAATGTCTTCCCCTCTCCTTACCTGGAGAATTTTGAGGTGATGAGCAGGGAGAACAGCGAGGAGAGAAACTGTAACCAGGATGGAAGGCAGCCTGCAGTGGTATGTAGGACATAATATCCTCTTCAAAAAGGCTGGGTGGAAACATGATGAGAAAGGCTTGGTTCACGTTCATCAGATGAAGGAATATAAATAAGCAGTTTTATTAGACGTTTCATGTTAAGGCCTCAGTCTACTGAGAGAGAATTAAGCCCTGAGAGTATGTGGTAAATGGAGACAACATCCACATGTTGGAAATGAGTAAAGAGGAGGAAGACACATCGGTCTTCCAGCTTGTTTTCCTTTGGGTGTGTACTTCCACAGAGACACCTGCACAGTACTTTGACCATTCATATGAAGGTGTTGGGAACAAGCTGCAAAGTTCTTGCATTGGGTAGTGTGGCTCTGATTATTTTCTGTGAAAGTCCAAAACAACCACAAAAAGTCCTTATCTATGTTGAGCAAAAGTAACTATTACATGAAGTCTTATCCACAAACACCCAAATCACTCACTGTACTGTGCTTCAGGGTTTCACTGCTGGGACATGGCTCAGCTTGCGTGGGCAATGCTCCAGTGGTAGAACTAGCAATTTCATGAACAGTTGCATTCTCCATTCACAGGGAGAAAGCTAAGATTTTTTTCCTCTTTTTTGAAAATAGGAAACAAGAATGTTTCCATCAAAAGGAAACATTCTGATCTGATTCTTCATCAGTTACTTAATGGTAATAGTCATATTGATTGACTTGCTGGCTGCTGATGGAGTTCACTGCATCACTGGAGACTGGCTTCCAGAAAGCAAGATTTGACTGATGTACTCTGGCAGAATTATTTTGCGTGGCTATCATTAACAACGAAATCCTATTCTAATGACAAATGACCTGGAAGGTTTAACACAAACTTGTCAATTATGTTGAAAAAAAGCCAGCCAGATTCTTTGGCACTATAAGTAGCCATATTATGCTTTTGGTCAAATTGATTACCTCAAGAGAATTACTAAATCTGCATCACACGACAACTTTTCAAGCCCATGTGTACCCTCTGTTCGAATGTAATGGATCTTCTCCCTGAAACATAAATTATATTACTGACAAGAGGAGAAAGTAAAAAAAAAAAAAAGAAGAAAACAAGATATTATAAAGGCATGAACTATGGATAAAGTTATTATTTGTTAGTATTTTGCCAGCTCCTCTTTCTCTCCTTACAAAAACGGCAAACATCCTAACTGCCTTGATTCATTTTTTGATCACATTAAACAAACTTGTAAAAAAGAATCTATTTATGTCACTCCATTTCCTGGCCCTAAAGCAAGATATTTTATATCATGTTTTAGAAAACAGAATGATTCCTAGCAAACAGAATGACTCTGAGCAAATATGTAGCACTGTGGCTTTTTCCACTGACAGACTTCACGTTAGTTAAGGCTAGAATTCACACATCAATTTTCTACAATAATTTCATATAATACTTCTTCATCTCTGCCTGTCCCAGCTGGAAAATGACAGCTCTAACAAATACTTGGTATCAACAGGTCACAAAGAAGTTATATATCATATGTATAAAATTACATACTTTGACAATGAATGCCAGTAGGAGTGGGAAGCCTGGTCCTACCAGCTGTGTAGGACCATGCCAAGACACAGAGCTACACTCCAGCCTCTCACTGTGCTTTTCAAACATGAGAGTACCCTAGAATATTCATTCTGGTATCAAGCCAAAAGTTTCTACATTGAGTCAAGTATTTAGGACCTTGTTGGGTGGGGCTACAGTGCTTTGCAGAATCAAACTCTGCAAAAGATGGACATTTTTCTCTTAAGGGTTTGTGCGAGACCAACAAGCCCATTTCACAAAGGCTACTGAACAGGCATCAGATGGTAGCGTTGGATCACTCCTGACCTAAGCTATAATCAAAGCAGTGACCTGAGGTGAAGGGCTCAATATCCTGTTACAAATCTCATTATGGCCTGGCTAAGCTGTCTGGTCCCTATCACTAGTCAATTTTGTTCTCTGCTTTATAGCAGATAAAAGCATCATCTGTTCTTTGAGGAATGAGAATTCAAATTACACCCGTTAAAAAATAATAGTCGGGAATAATTTGATGGTGAAGATAAAAAATTCTCAGTTACAGAAATCTTGAATACTGCAAGCATTTTTCATTCTCTCTCCCTAATTTTAATTGCAGGTATTCATTCCCCCAGGAAGCAAGTCTAATCCCTATATCCAAAGAACTCTTTGTCTGACCCTCATGGGTAAACGGCAAGCTGGGAGGGCTATCAGCAGAAGATACGCTGGAGAAACTGGAAGGTTCTTCTCCTTCCCTCCATTAGCTCCCTCTCCTTTCGCCCCCAGCAACTTGCAGATGTCCTTTTTGCTGCACAGCACATATGAAATGCTTGGGTCCAAGTCTTAGTTGGTGCACATTGGCACTGCTAACTGGGACTGACTAACACCAGTTCAGTTCCTAGGCCCAAATAATTAATTTAACCTTTGGAATTACAATGCATACAAAATTGTTCTGGCTTCTGGTTCCATTTTTTTCCTTTTCTTTTCTTTTTTCTTTTCTTTTTTTTTTAAACCTACTAGGTTAAAAGGACTGTTATTAAATCATGTGTAAAGTGGGAAGATGGGAAAATCTACTTCAAAATATTCCCATTTCTTCACAAAATCTAGGTGACTGTGCTCATGGCATGGGTGTAAAATCAATCATGAGATAAAATTCCGGTTCCACTGGAGTAACTGAGAGTTTTGCTGTTGATCTCCATTGAGTCACAACTTTACTCCATCTTTTGAAAAACAAAGTGATAATTATAGGTGAAGCCTGGCTATCCACAGAGTTTCTCCTATTCAGTAATATTTAGAGTGGATATCAGATTTGTCAATATTTGCCCACAGTTACCTTTATTCTTCTTGGGCAACTGCAACTGCTCAGGTTCTGGTGGACCATCCCTGCTCTTTAATGGTGACAATTTTATCTGGGGCCTGAGTTCATCCTTTTTATTATAACAAACAGATATATATATATATAT